>CBVK0101039540.1:0-17940 GCA_900067695.1 Picea abies | reverse complement strand
TTTCCCTACACGACGCTCTTCCGATCTCACTAAGTTGGGTTTTTGGTTAAGGGAATAGATGCAAGTTCAGAGTCTCCTATACTATTAGTATGAAGAGAACACTTTCCCAACTCGCAAAACTTTAAGATCTGAATCAAGGAAAAGTAACTTATGAGGTTACCAAAATGGTAGCTATGCCCAGAGGTTGGTTCCAACTCTGGAATGGTGATGTTAATTCCTGGGGAAAACGCCTTCGAGTGATCAAACTGGGATGTATGGAAATTCAAGAAGGAATATAGGTTCTCAAGGGAACGAATGCATACTCATAACTTAGTCATTTAATACAGAGAAAGAACCCTTTATAGACACGTAAATAATCACATGCATCCATTATTTACAATTCAAATCATAAGGAAAGAAAACACTTATCAGAACGATAGAGTGTGATGCAAATGCTGAAAGGGGTGCTCGTGTCCACCCAACCATAGGCTCAATCACTCCCAATGGATTTATCACTAGCCACCCCCAAGATTAAGCCATGATGCTTTGAGATTCAATCTCTTACTTCCAGCTCAACAGAAGTTAGGGATGGAGGTTACTCTCCTTCTCCCAATATATAAATAGATAAGGATGAAGGTTACTCTCCTTCTCCTAGCTCAATATCTATTTTTTGTGATCATAACTAAGTGTTCCTCTTTCATTCCTTCCTTGGACCCGAGAGTTTTTGCTCTCGTCTCTGAATTTTTCCCACAGGTCTTCCTCTACACACCACACTTCCTTTCTTTCCTTCCTCGAAAATATTGTGTGTGGCTTGAATTCCCAGCCCGTGGTTAGGTATGGAAGCCTTATGGATGGGAGGTATTCCCCATCCCCTCATTAACTCTTGAGGAGGTCTTCCCACCTACTAGCCCGATTGTAATTCATTCTTGGGTCAGAGGGTTGTTCTGATCTAAGCAATTAATTCTAGCATGGTACTGGTTCGGTGGAGGTTAACGCAACCATTTCAGGTCCCCTCCACCACCTTTCATAGAATTCATGGTTTTCTCTTAGCACATCCCCTCTTTCAGCAATCACATAGCACGTAACCATTTTATATTAAAATAACAAAATTTGCATTCATCGACCTTTTGTACAAAGTTCCATCAAATCAAACATTCACAATTTTAGGTTTTCCATAGTTCCTTAGATAATATAGTTATATTTACAGACTGGGGGAAACCACATGTTACAATTCCCTCCCCCTTAAAGGAACATCGTCCTCGATGTTCTATCTATCAACATGACATCTATGTACAAGAGTAAACAAAATCGGATATGCCTGTCTCATGGCATCCTCCATTTCCCACGTAGCCTCATCTGGGCCAAAGTGTTTCCACTGCACCTTGACCTGTGCAATGGTTTGGTTCCTGAGTGAGGTTTCCTTCTTGTCTAATATGTATCAGGGTTATGGTAGGAATTATCCCTTCGACTCCACTTGGATCATAGACCATTCAATTATATGATTAGCATCATGTACATATTTCTTCAATAATGAAACAAGAAAACCATTATGTCCCTTTAGAGTGGGAGGGATTGCTAGCATATAGGCTACAGGTCCCACTCTATCTAAGACTTCAAAGGGTCCACAATCCCGAGGTGCCAATTTGGCACAAGCTTCCATTCTCAGGGAAGTCTTCCTGGGTCTAACTCTGAGATAGACATGGTCTCCGATCTTGAACTGTCTGGGAGTCCTGTTTCTATTGGCATAATTGTTTTGTCTATCCTGAGAAATATTCAGATTTTGTCTTATCTGAACCACTTGTTGTTCCATTTCTTTCAGCATGTTGGGTCTGATTATAATTCTATCCATTGGGTTACTCCAACTGATTGGAATCTTGCACTGTCTACCATAGAGGGCTTAAAAAGGGCTCATCTTCAAGGATTCATGATAACCATTGTTGTAGGTAAACTCTACCAATGGTAGGTAGTCTTCCCACTTCTTAGGTTGATGCATTACATGCATCCTTATCATGTACTCTACTATTTGGTTCACTCTTTCTACCTGTCCATCAGTTTGAGGGTGATAAGCTATGCTGAACAACAATTTTGTCTCAAAACCAACCATTAGGGATTTCCAAAAGCTTGAAGTGAATTTGGTATCTCGATTAGATACAATTTCCTTGGGCATGCCATGCAGTCTAAATATCTCCTTCATGAAGATGTTGGCAGTATCTATGGCCTTGCAAGTTGATTTGACAAGAACGAAATGAGAAAAATTACTCATTTTGTCCACCACAATCATGATGGAATCATTTTTCTTGGTCGACTTTGGTAATCTGGTGATGAAGTCCATGGAGATGGTTTTCCATTTCCATTCTGTGATCGGTAGGGGTTGTAACAACCCTGCTGGATGTCAGTGTTTTTCCTTAACTTGCTAGCATTCTAAGCACTTAGATAAATAGTTAGCTATGTCTTTCTTTAATCTAGGCCAATAGAATTGTTTCCTAGTGGTCGTGATCATCTTCTAATATCTTGGGTGACCAATATATGGTCTCTTATGTAGTTCATCCATTATGAAACTCTTCAATTCATCACAATTTGGAATATACAATATGCTTATGTAAGTCAACAACCCTTCTTCGAGCATCTAGTAGCCTTCATACTTTATCCATGTAGGCTCTTGCCTTAGATATGAAGTCATGGTCTTGAAGAATACGTCTGTCTCTTGTGAATTTCTGACTCTTTCCCTGACATCCATTTTACAGGTGCTTACTGCTACTAGATGAATCGTTTTTATACTTCTGCTAAGGGCATCGACCACCCTATTTTCCTTTCCTTTTGTGTGTTCCTTTCCTTTTGTGTGTTTGATTTTGAAATCAAATTCACTTAGGAGAGCCATCCACCTAGCTTGTCTGGCATTGAGTTTTGGTTGATAAAACAAACATCTTAATCCAAAATGGTCTGTCATAAGAAAAAATTTCCTACCCAGGAGGTAGTGCCTCCACATTTTTAAATCATGTACTATGGCAGCCAACTCTAGGTCATGGGTCACATAATTGATCTCATGCTCATTTAATTTCCTAGACACATAGAAAATTACACATCCCTCTTTCATAAGGACTCCTCTGAGTCCTTCCTTGCAGGCATCTGTACACATGAGGAAATCATTATCCGAGTCTACAATCTTTAGCACGGGTGCATGGGTCAGGAGGTATTTCAGTTCCTGAAATATTTCTTCACATTTTGATGTCCAAATGAATTTAATCCCCTTTTTCGGAAGGGCAGTGATTGGACAACCAATCTTGGAAAACCCTTTTATGAACCTTCTATAGTATCCTGCTAAGCCCATGAAGGACCTAATATCAGATACATCCTTCGGGGTAGGCCATTCCATAATAGATATGATCTTGTCAGGGTCTACTGCCACCTCTTCCTTAGATATGACATGGCCTAAGTAATGGACTTTCTTTTGAAATAAATCACACTTGTTAAATTTAGCATAGAGATGATTCTCTCTAAGTACTTGGAGTACAAGTCTAAGATGTTCTTCGTGATCCTCCCTTTTCTTCGAGTATATTAGGATATCATCAATGAAAATCAATACAAATTTGTCTAGAAATTTGCTGAGTACATTATTCATCAAGCACATAAAAGTGGCAGGGGAATTTGTTAGCCCAAATGGCACCACCACGAATTCATAGTGACCATACCTTGTCCTGAAGGTTGTTTTTTGGATGTCTTCATCCTTAATCTAGACTTGGTGGTATCTAGACCTTAAGTTTATCTTCGAGAAGATGGAAGCACCTCCCAATTGGTTGAACAGGTCATCAATTCTTGGTAAGGGGTACTTGCTCTTTATGGTTGTCTTATTGGGTTGTTTGTAATCTATGCATAGTCAGAGTGTGCCATCTTTCTTTTTCACAAACAAGATAGGTGCTCCCCACGAAGATACACTGGGTCAGATGTAGCCTTTGTCCATCATCTCCTTTAGTTGTAGCTTGAGCTCAACCAACTATGGTGTTCTCATTCTATATGGCATTCTAGATGCTGGTATCACTCCTGGTGTAAGTTCTATCAAGAAGTCGATATCCCTTCTTAGACGTAGACCTAATACCTCTTATGGGAACATGTCCTTGTATTCTCTTAATATGGGGTGGTCCCCTAGGTTTGGTTTGTCATTCTCAACAGATTCCAGTACATGTATGGAATATAAGGAACACCCCTTTCTGCAATACTTTTTCATTTGAAGGGTTGATATTTGTCTCACTGAGACAAGCTTCTGAATCCCTTGGAGGGTCATTTTTCTCCCTTCTTCATTTACACATTCTAAAGTTTTATGATAGTCGTCCAATTTGGTTTTATAAGCAACCAATCAATCTATACCAATAAAAAATTCATAAGATCCTAGGGGAAGTATGTTAAGGGTCACTCGGGTGGTCAATCCACCCATGATGAATTGACAGGCTGGTATGACCTCTGCCACCTTTCTTTTGGTCCCAGTGGCTAATTGCACCAACCACAGTTTAACATGTCTAATTGGTTGCAGTTTACACTTATCAATAGTTTGAGGGGTCACATAACTCAAATTAGAACCTGGGTTAATTAAAATAGAAACTAGATGATTGGTGATCATACCTTCCATATTCACTATTGAAGCTTGGTGGTTGGCTTGATTATTGTCCAAGTCTGCATATATTCGTGGAATGCTCCTACCCACATCATTGGCAGTGGTAGCTTCTTGGATATTCTAGATTCTCTTACTGTTCTGTTGTGTGTGTGGTCAGTCCCTCAATCAATGATCTTCTCCACAACCCCAACATTTTAAGGGTTCCTTCTTTAGGTTATCGATCTTTTCTGGGATTGTCTTAAGAGGTTTATTTCCACTTTGAGAGGGGAAATTTTGTTGATATAAACTTCTAGTAAGAAGGCTCCTTCTAGAATATTTTCCATAGTTATTAAATATTGAGGATTTAAAGCCCTTCTTTTGGAATCCCAAACTACTCCTCTTCTTCCAGTCCTCGTGAGGTCTTATCTTACTCCCAATCTATTCATAACAATACCTTGCCTTCCAGATAGTTTCTTATAAGGTCTTTGGTTCATCGAACTCAATCCTGTCTTGGTAGGTCTGAGGTAACCCACTAATGAATCACCGCATTTTTACTTTTTCATCTTTTATGTAGGGTACATACCTCAGTAGTTCAAGGAATTTATTGAAAAATTCATTTATGGTGAGTTTCCCCAGCCTGAGTTCATAGAATTCCTTAGTCTTCCCATCCATGTATCTCTTTTACAGATACTGCTTCCTGAAGTATTTCTCAAATTGTTTCCATGACAAATCCTTCTCACAGACTCCTTTCACATTCCTACGGTCTTCCGACCAAATGGAAGCCTTTCCATTTAGGTTAAATATGGCTATTCAAACCTTCAAGTTTTCAGAGTAATCATGGACTCTGAAGTATTTCTTTAAACCAAGAAGCCACACTTCAACCTCTTCTCCCTTCCTAATCTCTCCATGGAAAGAGGGTGATTTGGATTTATTGAATTCTTCAGGATCATGATTTTTGGAATGCTTCTTCTTCTTTCCTTTCCTTTGAGAATGTGAGCTTGATCTGACACTAGAAGATCCTTCAGATTTTCTATCTTCCTTTCTAGAGGACTCTACCGATGAGTGTCCCATGCCTCCAAGTTGGGAATTATTTGAGGCGCTTCTCCCAGTGTGGTCACTTATGGAGTCATGTTTTTGGATCTCAGATGGACTTTGACTTCTCTTCTTATGTCGTCGGTCCACATGATTAGTTGCGGGTTCATGTTGTAGTTTCCTCTGTATGTCAGACAAGCTCTGCAACAAGACTGCATTAATTTCTGGTTTTTTTTCTTGATCCTTTATCAATCTCTCATTGTCAACCTTGCAACTCTCTAATTTGGCCATGAGGCTCCATACAGTTTTAGCCAAATCTAGAGGGGTCTCCACTGCCCTCCTTTCATCACATTCTTCGTCTCTATTATGGGAGCCATCCCCCACTTCATGACTCATCACCATCCTTTATTCTTGAAGTTTTCCCGTGATTTATTGACTTCTCGAGTGTTGACAAAAACACGCATTATTATTTAACATTCTATTAGTTAATGAACAATACATAGTTCAATTTCTTAAATGCACACACACAGTAGAAAGTTTCATTTTTTTCTTTAATAACATTTTTAACCAGACTTTTAAGAAAGAGGTAAGGTAGAGTGTCACTCTTTTAAAATTACCCCAAATAGATTTTTTAAGTGACTCATCCATGAGCCCAAGCAGTCCAAGTGTTGTAACCATGCTCTAATACCAACTTGTAACACACCCACAATGGGGAGAAAATAAAAAAAAATTGTCCTCCTTACAAGAACAAATCCTTTCCCTCTACGATTCCTAATTTGGGAAGTCCAGGACTCAGGCCGACCCTCCGGTAAAGGTTCTCCGATTCTCTAAGTCAAACAAGACTTAGAGACCTTGATAGTCTCACCTCTTACTCAAACACAGGCCCTTTCAACTTCTAGTGTAGGTCTTATGATACCCATGACCTTCTCCTTCACACTTCATCAGAGTCTCAGAGTTGGCGTTAGCCCCTTTTCTCTTGGCCCCTCCTTGGATGTAACCTTGGGAGATGAAATCACACAAACACACAATTGTGGATGTGACCAAAGGTGGTTTGAAACCAAACTATTTCAGCCCGCAATTCTCCTTGAGCCTCCATGTGTCCTTTCTCCAAAACTGGGGTTTGAATTGTGGCCCGCCCTCAAATTTTTAAAGTTCGCGCACCTCCAATCCCCACAATGCTACGGTACCGTTGATCTCCCGATATTGACAATAATTTCTGAAATGATGGTTCAGATACGTCCTTTTCAAGTCCATGGACTAGATCTACCCCTCCTAAATCAACAGATGTGATCTCCTTCATGATTCTGGACTTCATACTTTTCAAATATCAAACCCTACTTTCCTCCGTACATCAATCTTCTGGAGTTGACGATCTATTGATACCTGTCCTCCTAAATCAATGGCCAGGCTCCTACTTTGGTTGTTTTTACTTTCAACTAGATCAACGGTCTTGTGGCCCTCTTCTCGATCAACGATCGAGATCTCCTTTGGGTCTTCAAACTTCTAAGATATCAATTCTCAAACTTCACCCCTTTTTCCCAATGGATTTTATCTGAAGGCTATAATCCACTGACGCATGTCCACTTGATCTGATGATCAAGGATTACTTTGGGTCTTTACCCAAAGTCCACAGATTTGGGCCACCTATCCTCTGGATTTGAGGATCAAGGATTGCTTCGGGTATTTACCTAGAATTCACAAATTTACACCACGTCTCCTCTAGATCTAACAACTATGAATTACTACGGTACTTTACCCGGAGTCCACAGATTCACAACACGTCCCTTCTTAATATGACGGCTATGAATTACTTCGGGACTTTATCCGGAGTCCAGAGATTCAGGCCACGTCCCTTCTTAATATAACAACTATGAATTACTTTGGGGCTTTATCCAAAGTCCACAGCTTCATGCCACGTCCCTTCTTAATCTAACAACTATGAATTACTTCGAGACTCTATCCAGAGTCCACAGATTCACGCCACATCCCTTCTGGATTAAACAGTCTAGATTCACTTCGGACAATCCAATGCTAGAGATTTACTTTGGACGATCTGACGATTGAGATTTTATTCGGCTCTCCAACTCTTCGCACTTCAGGAGTCTCAAATCTCAACTGAAAACTCACAAATAGATTTGTTGAAGCTGTTGATATGCTAACACATATCTCCTGGTGATCAATGGTCAGGATCCTACTTCGGTTGATCTGATGACTGAGATTTACTTCGGCTCTTCGACTCTCCAGACTTCGGGAGTCTCCGATCTCAACTGAAAACTCTCATGCAAATTTCCACAGAGTCCACGATCTATTGCCACGTGTCCCTCTGGATCTGGCAGTCCAGATTCACTTTGGGTCTTCAAGGTTTGGGAATCTAAAATTTCAACTGAAAACCCTCGAACATATTCCTTCAGAGTCCATGATCCATCGCCATGTATCGCTCTGGATATGGCAGTCCATATTCACCTCCTAGTGATGGACGACCTCAAATTACTTTGGGACTTCGAAACTTTGGTAAGTTCCCTTCTCCTGCGTGTGCCAAGTTCTAAGGTTTGTGCACCTTGCTTGGATAAAAAGGTTGTCAATCCTTGGCGTTGTGATCCAATGACCACTATCGCTCCTCCTCATGATATTCTAACTTACTCCAACTTAGAATATTTTCTAAGTTCTTGAAGGATTCGACCTTTGCTCCTCCTACAGGCCCATCTCCTAGATTCCGTCTGTACTCCTGAAAACGCTATCTTTTCTGAGATTGATCTCCTTGAATATTTCTCCATCCCACGTGATCCTTCCATTTCAGGGATCACTTCAAACTCCAATCGAAGGTCAATGATGATCGACAGTTCACAGAAATTGTGGGGCCCCAACATGCGTACTCTTTACCAGAGAGTTCGACCTTCGCAATCTGGAAAGTGCTCACTTGATTCTAGTCTAACTGAGATCGTTGATCTTCCTGCCCGTCGAGATCAACAACAAAAGTGAATTTCAAGCTGTGAACTAGAGCATCCTCTATTTTCACCTTCTCACTTTGTAGTGATTCCCCACCCTCGATCTTCGTTCATGGATCGATAGGTCATAACGATTGTGGGGTTCAACTTGACTATTGTGAAAATTGACATCTCGGAGCCTCAAGCTCCAAGGTTCCTAGACCCAGGTCACATGGATCTTCATATAACTCTTGGGCTATAATCCCCGCTCTTAGTTGGGTTTTTGGTTAACGGAATAGGTGCAAGTTCATAGTCTCCTAGACTACTGGTATGAAGGGAACACCTTCCCAACTCACAAAAATTTAAGCTCTGAATCAAGGAAAAGTAACTTATGAGGTTACCAAAATGGTAGCTATGTCTAGAGGCTAGCTTTGACTCTGAAATGATGATGTAAATTCCTAGGGAAAACACCTTCGAGTGATTAAACTGAGACGTATGGAAATTCAAGAAGAAATATAGGTTCTCAAGGAAAAATATGCATACTCATAACTTAATCAATTAATACAGAGAAAGAACCCTTTATAGACATGTAAATACTTGCATGCATCAAAGCATAAGGCAAGAAAAAACTTATCAAAACCATAGAGTGTGATGCGACTACTAAAAGGGGTGATCGTTTCCACCCAACCATAGGCTCAGTCACTCCCAATGGATTTATCACTGGCCACCCCCGAGCTTAAGCCACGATGCTTTGAGATTCAATCTCTTACTTCCAGCTAAATGAAAGTTAGGGATGAAGGTTACTCTCCTTCTCCCAATACATAAATAGATAAGGATGAAGGTTACTCTCCTTCTCCTACCTCAATGTCTATTTTCTATGATCATAACTCATTGTTCCTCTTTCAGTCCTTCCTCACACCTGAGATTTTCCTCTCTCATCTCTACATTTTTCTCATAGGTCTTCCTCTACCCACCACACTTCCTTTCTTTCCTTCCTCGACAAGATTGCATGGGTCTCAAATTCCTAGTTCGTGGTTAGGTTTGGAATCCTTACGGATGGGCGGTCTGCCCCATCCCCTCATTAACTCTTGAGGAGATCTTCCCACCTACCAACCCGAATGCAAATCATTCCTAGGTCAGGGGATTGTTCTGATTTGAGTAATTAATTCCAGCAAGGTACTGGTTCGGTGGAGATTAACGCAACCATTCTGGGTCCCCTCCACCACCTTTCATAACATCAGTGTTTTTCTATTATCACATCCCTTCTTTCAACATTCATGCAACACGTAACCATTTTCTATTAAAATAACAGAATTTACATTCATCGACCTTTTGTACAAAGGTCCATCAAATCAAACATTCACACTTTTAGGTTTTCCATAGTTCCTTCACCAATATATTTATATTTATAGACTGGGGGAAACAGGGTGTTACAATACATTTCCAATGAGCTATCATGCACCCTAAATGAAGATCATATGCAAAAGTTACGATCCCGAGAAGTTGATGTACTAACTTACCCCAACAGAGCCCACATGACTTTTGGCACTTCATCTCCTAGAGTTAGGTTTTTGGATGTCTAGGGTTTTGGAATTCATGTTATTGTAAAAATTCCTTCAGAGCTTCATTGTACTCATCTTCTTACGAATGAGTGTAGTCATCACATCTCTTCTCAGAGATAAGCTGCCACCATTATAGCAATCTTGTTTTCAGTCTGCATTTTTCAGTTTCAAGATATTTCTTATTAATAGAAGTCAAGTTTTATTGTATCTATGTTATTATTCACTATGTCTCTTTGTTAATATTATAAATATGTGTTTTCATTTCATTTTTCTCATAAATCTGAATTAGTGGTATTAGAGCGATCGACTCCTTATCGTTTTTTAGTGCATGTCCCCTATGCGGTCATGGTATAGAGAGTTGGGTCTCGAGCTTGTTTCTCTTGAGGAAAATATGCTCTCACACACCCAAGAAAACATCCATGGTGGGAGAAAATAAAGATGATGGGATAGGATATCCTTTCAAAATGTATTTAGAGGAAGCCCTTGAGAAATAGAGGAACGAGATGATGGACAACTTTACACAAATCCTTCGATGATTGTTGACAACTGACACATCCACCTCAAGCGGAGGTGCCGCCCCCTTCAAGGTATAGATCAATTTTGATATTCTTATATTTGGAGGTCAAATAGATGAGGATTCCATAGATAGATGATTAAACATTCTATAAGGGTATTTTTCTGTCCACAACTTTTCTGATAGAGAAAATATTATATTTGCGCTCCTCGAGGCTGTCCCCCATGTCAAATATTGGTGGGAGACTTTCTGTGAACAAAAGGAAATAGAGGGATCCACATTATTTATAGTTTCACCCACTTGGGGTTCCTTCAAGGATGTTATTAAGGAACAATACTACCCTGTTGGAAGTTATGACAACTTGTATACAAGATGGACCATACTATGGTAGGAAAGAGACCAAACATTCCTAGAGTTCACCAATGTATTCCATACTTTGTGCACCAAGATGGGTATCAAATATTATGAGTGACATTTGGTGCTCAAGTACCACGATGATCTGCATAGATACATCCAAATAGAAATGGAGTTTTGGACATCTATCTTTGGGCACGATCTATTTATATGTCGTCAAAATAGAGAAGAAGCTTAAATAAAACACCTAACAGTTTGGGTTCGGGAACCCCTCATAGCATAAGTAGGGAAAGAGAAACCCCAACTCATAGAACAAAGGATAGAACAAATATGGGAAACATCAAGACAACCAGTCCAAGACACAAGAAAAGAAGGACAATGGAAAGACAAAGAAAGATATTGAGAAGTGGTGCGACTTCCATAAGAGCCCCTTCCGTAACACTGTTGATTTCTGCTCAAAGTAGTCATTGGTGGCTAAGGTGAAATCCTCTGAATCAGATGGGTTCCAAATCTGATTCAAAACCAGAAAAGGGGAGATAGATCATTGACACGGAACCCAGTACCACTGTTGCTACCACCAAGATCGAGCCCAGTGAAGTCGATGAGCCAAAGGAAGGAGAGTTCCTCTTTCATTCATAGATGTGGGTGAAAGGCATTATGTTGCACTTCATCGTTGATAGCAGTAGCCGAAATAACCTCATCTCAGCAGAGGTCGTCAAGTGGCTAGCCCTGTCGACAATGCCGCACCCGCAACCCTACACCATCAGATGGCTTCGTCAAGGAAGTGATCTTCGCGTTAACCAACAATGCCTCCTGTCGTACGACATCAAGCCATTCAAAGATGAGGTATTGTATGATGCTTCTCCCCTTGAATTTGTGATGCTCCTTTGGACCAACCTTATTTTTGGAAAAGTCATGTTCTATATGATTCTAGGCCTCACAATGTTAGTATTACTTTGAACAGGAAATTGTACAGGATACTTGAGGTAGTCCCACCTAGTGTTATTTCCTTAATCTCTTCCAAGCAATGCATGAATGCCATTTCTTAGACAGAGAAGTTTGTCTTCTTTGTGATTCTCTCTCAAATTGAGTGAAAGGTTGAAACCACATCCATGGCCTTCACGGTCGACCTCTCTACACAATAGAAGCAAGTGGATAAGGTCATGGAAGAATAATAAGACATATTATCATCCCCTACTGGGGTACCTCTGCACTGTCAGGTCAAGCATCCTATCGATCTGACCCCCAACACACTGCTACCCAATGGGCCAATCTATGCAAGTAGGGTTCCCAAACCCTTGTTTCCTAGTTTCCATAGGGCACCCCCAGTAGAAGAACCACCACCGATAGCACAGAGACCACCCACTCATGCAGATGACATTGCAGATTATAGGAGGGAGTATGCAGCATTAGGCTGTGAATTCCATCAGGACATGACCTTAGTCGAGTACTATGGAATCAGACTCAGGAACCGCCCTAGAGAGACATAAAGGGGAGGACCACAATAGCAGTAGGGGAATAACCTCGATTTCATTCGAAAAGTTGGGAAAATCACCATCCCTTCTTTCAATGGATCGTCCAAATACACCGCCAGAGCTTGGGTACAGAAGCTAGACATGTATTACAAGCTCAACCAGATGACCGAGACAGAGGCTATCAGTTTCGTGACCTTACACTTGGAGGGTGAGGCACACAAGTGGTGGTATCATGGACTGGTGAAATTGGGTCACAGTTGCATCACCTCCTATAGGGAGTTTACATATAGGCTCATGGACATGTTTGACAGGAAGGATCCCGAGATACACTTCAGGGATCTAGCCTAGTTGATACAAACCGACACAGTAGAGGTGTTCATCATAGAGTTTCAGTGGGTAGCCATGGAAATGACAAATATATGAGAGCCCAAGATGATCATGTTATTCACAGAAGGACTTACAGAGCCTTTGAGAGGATGGATGAAAGCATATAGGCCTCCCACTTTGCAAGATGCCATCCTTCGCACTCAATATCTGGTAGACTCAGTGGCAAAACTAACCTTTCTCCAAACCATTTGTGCCCCAGAGGGATCGAGACATGAAGCCATTCTAGAGAGAATGGAAGGGAAAAGAGAAGTTGGATGATGATACTAGGGGAGATCTTATGAGGAAGAAGCTTTGCTTCATCTGTAGAGATCCTTGGGTCCCAGGCCATAAGTGCATGGGCTAGGGAGAGATTCATTATATTGAGGTAGCAATAGACAGCATGGACAGTGAGGAGGAGGAGAAGGACAGTGGATCCACTAGTTCAGAGGAGGATTCAACACCAACAAAGGATCATCCTCTCTGTAGAACACCGACACCAGCAGGATCCCATCCTCCAGTAGTCCCACAATCGCCAGAGAAGGATAACAGGAGGAAACCAACAAAGGGAGGAGTCATAGTGACCCTTTCTGGTGTTCCCTAGTATGATACCCTCTGTACCATAAGGATTATTCAGGGGAAATGGGCAATCACCCTGATAGATGGTGGGGCCACCCACAGATTCATCGACGCTTCACTAGTATCGAGACAGGTACTTCATATAGAGGAGTTTGAGGGGTTTGATGTTGTGATAGCAGATGGCCACACAGTGGAGTGTCTAGACAGAGTTCCAAACTTAGAGATGAAATTAGGAAACTACACAGTGAGAGACACATTTTATGTGGCTGACCTATCGGACATGGATGTGGTGTTAGGAGTTCAGTGGATGATTACCTTGGAAAAAATCACTACCAACTACCAAAACTTGGAAATGGGATTCAGAGATGAGGATGGGAAGAAGGTTGTTCTAAGAGGTATGTTGACAGTAGCACCTAGGATAGTTTCAGCCAAGAGGATGGAGAGGATATTCAGACATGGGGAGGTAGCATATGCTGCAGAATGCTTGATTACTACTCAGAAGGATTCATATGGTCGACAATAGTACCATACAGAGATCAAGAATTTATTGGGACGACATCAACAACTCTTTGAGGCAATTCCACCAGGGAGACCACCTGGCAGGGGGTTTGAGCACACCATTGAGTTGGAGCAGGGTGCCAAACCTATGATCACCCCCTTCTATCTTCATCCTAGGAAGTTCAAGGATGAGATAGATAAGGCAATCAAGGAATTGTTGGCGATGAGACACATTAGACCGAGCAGCAGCCCATTTGCTTCTTCAGTTGTCTTAGTTTTGAAGAAGGATGGCACCATGAGGATGTGCATTGGTTACCAATCCTTGAACAAGAAAACCATCAAGAACGAGTACCCTATCCCATGCATTGACGAGTTGATGGATGAACAGCATGGGGCATTTTTCTTCTCAAAAAATGATCTACGCTCTAGATATCATCAGATCAACATCTGAGAGAAGGACATAGAGATGACGACATTTCAATGTCATTTTGGACACTTCGAGTTCCTGGTTATGCCATTTCAGCTAACCAATGCACCCGCTACATTCCAGTCTTGCATGAACCATATATTTAGGGATCAGTTAAGAAAATCAGTCTTGGTTTTCTTTGACGACATATTGATTTATAGCCGGTCATGGCAAGAGAATATGAAGCACCTGAATGAGGTATTGAGCATCATGGAGGCACAATCATTATATGCCAAAGAGTCCAAGTGAAAGTTCGATATGACAGAGCTTATTTACTTAGGCCACATCATCAGTGAACAGGGGGTACAGGTGCACCAAGAGAAGATCAGGTCCATTTTGGATTGGTCGACGCCCAGGAACGTGATAGAATTGAGCAGCTTCTTCAGGTTGTGCATCTATTAAAGGTGGTTCGTCTAGGGTTTTTCTTAGCTTGGAGCACTGCTAACAGATCTTAGCAAGCATGGGGCCTTCATATGGACCGAGAAATCACAGGAATCCTTTGATCACATGAAGGAAGTCATGGGAACTTGTCCAATGTTGGCACTACCAGACTTCACCTTGCCATTTGTACTAGAGTGTGACGCATCCGACGAAGGGATCGGTGTAGTTTTTATGTAGGGAGGAAACCCCATTATATTTGAGATCTAGAAGCTTAGTCAACCTAAGAGGTTGTACTCCATTTATGACAAGGAAATGTTGGCAATCATGCATGCCTTGACCAAGTTCATACAATATTTGGTGGGCAGCAAATTCATGGTCAAGACCGATCACAAAAGTTTGAAGTATTTCCTTGAGAAGAAGAACCTCGAAGAGCACCAACATAAATGGGTGATGAAGGTACAAGCATTCAACTTTGACATGGATTACGTCAAGGGGAAGAAGAAAATTGTGGCCGATGCACTATCGAGGAGACCTGCGACATGTTCTTTGATGGAGATTTCAGCAAATTGGAAATCCCACTTGTTAGTGGAATATTCTGAGAACAAATTCACTTGTGAGGTGACGGATGGGAAGATATAGGATGACCGGTATAGGGTCATTGGAAATGTCATATTTTACAAGGATAGAGTCTACTTGGTGCTAGATTCAGGGCTCAAGAAGAAGCTCCTCATCGCAGTTCATGATTCACCTCTAGCAGGCCATCAAGGGTTTTTCAAAACCTATAGACAGATCAGAGAGACGTTGTCATGAAAGGGCCTCAAACAGGACGTTATGAGACATGTTAGTGAGTGTGTGACTTTCCAGCAGAACAAGTCAGAGCATGCTCTTCTAGTAGGGCTACTTCAGCCATTGCCCAATCCAGAGCATAAATGGGAGAGTATATCTATGGACTTCATCACAGGTCTACCCAAGGTCCAGGGTAAGGATTGTATCTATGTAGTGGTCGACAGATTGACCAATTTTTCTCACTTCTATGCCATACCTACATAGTACAATGCAGTTCAGGTAGTCGAGATTTTCTTCAGGGAGGTCTTCAGACTTCATGGGTTGCTAAAGAACATCATCAGTGACAGGGACAGTCAGTTCATAGGGACATTTGGAGAGAGTTGTTTTGGTTTTTGGGGACAGAGTTGACACCTAGCACCAGCTATCAACCTCAGATAGATGGGAAGACCGAGATTGTCAATAAGTGGGTTGAAGGGTATTTGAGGAGCTATGTAGGAGGACATCATAAAACGTGGGTAAAGTGGTTACATTTAGGAGAACATTGATAAAACACCACCTTCCACATGTCCATTGGCATGAAACCCTTCCGAGCATTGTACAGATATGATGCTCCCACTTTGATAAACTTGGTCTTCGGGGAGAGCAGAGCTCCCAAGTCCAAGGATTGTATCATAGAAAGTCAGAAGATTCTCAAGTTGTTGAAAGAGAACCTGCAAATGGCGCAAAACTGATAGAAGATAAGTGCGAACAGGCACAGGATAGATCACAACTTTGAGGTTGGAGATTTGGTTTTCTTGAGACTCCAACCCTACAAACAGTCATCTTTGAAGAAGAGTGGGGCCGATAAGCTCAAGCCCAGATTTATGGTCCTTACAAAATCATGCGTCAAGTAGGCGAGGTTGCTTACGAGCTAGAGCTTCCAGAGGGGAGCAAGATTCATAATGTATTCCACATGTCTTGCTTCAAAAAGGCAGTAGGAAAATTCATTAGCACATCTGAGGAGCTTCCCTCGTTGGATGAGGAGGGACAGTTGGAGTTAGTTTTGAAGGAGGTTCTGGAGTTCTGGGAGCAGAAATTGAGGAGCAGTTTCATCAAAGAGTGTTTGATCAGATGGAGAGGGCTTTCAGTAGAGGACACTACTTGGGAGAGCGAGCAGGTGTTGCAGAACCCTAGACTGATATTGCTTAAGGACAAGCAATTTCGGGAAGGGAGGGTTGTAATGTCCCTTTCCAAATAGGAGCTCCAGAGAGGAGGCTTAATGGTCTAAACCACCCCGTTAGACTATAGTCAGGGCCAAAGAGGGGTAAACAAGTTTTTACTAGAGTTCACTCCAGTCACAGGTGTTATATTCAGAAAGTGACATTGAGCTAAAAGGGGTTAAAAGAACTTTTAAGTCATTATGAGCTAAAAATAGAAGTCAACAGTGAATTAGGGTTTCAGCAGTGATTTAGGGTTTTGGAAGTCAATGGTGAATTAGGTTTTCAGCATGATTTAGGGTTTTGGATAGATATAAAGGAAGGGTCAGAGACCTAATTCAGGATTATGCAGATTGTGACTTGTCATTGAGGAGAGAGGCGTATCTCAGGAGAGATAATTCAGTGGATTCCAGGAGGAAGAGACCAGTTGGCTGATTTCGGTGTTGGGAGACACACGCTAGTCACCAGGAAGATCACATAGGTCTTCCATCATTCTTTAGCAACAGTTGCGCAATGCTCACATATTCTGGGTATTATCTTTAGTTGTTTATTTGTATTTTGGCTAAGATCCTTTTGTCTTTTGATCTAGCCGAGTGTTGTCATTTTATTCCGCCACATTTGACCTTTTTAATCTACAGAGATATCATAATATAAACTTTGCAGTCCTTTGTCACATTTATTATTTGTATGACCATTTATATGCCATAAACAATTGATCCTACACACATATTATCAGTGTTTCCTAGACTAGCCAAGTCAGGAACATTACAATATTGATAGTTTAGGGCCCCCAAACTTCATAGTAGGAGCTTGCAATGTCATGGGAGGCATTAAATCTCACAGTTTTTCCCAACATATCCAAACTTAATTCACTAGGCCACCTTTTTCTTGTGGGAGAAAGTTATTCTCCAACACTTTGATATGTGCTCTGCCTGAAGCACCTTTGGACCTTTTATGATATGGTTTTGGCTTTGTCATATTACTAGGTTGTTAGATGAAATTATTCTAGGTTTCCTCGAGCAATGTAGAAATCACATCGTAGGTTGTGGGTAAAAATTTCAGAATGAAATAGTCTATCAAATAGAAAATCACCTTGTGGACAATTTACCCTTAAAAATCCATCCATGGTTGTGAGCATTATAGTTAATCTTTAGAGGTGTTTCTAGATTTTTTAACTTCACATCCATTGTAAGCACTTTTGTTCATTTTTTCCTTTGACTAGTGTACCTAAATTTTTTCTAGAGAG
>CBVK0101039532.1:0-13433 GCA_900067695.1 Picea abies | reverse complement strand
CTAGCCCTAGGACATCAATGGATGTCCTAGCCCTCCGAGCCCAAAACCTCTGCAGCTCCCCGGTGCACTGTAAATTCCACTGTTCATTTCCCTCTCCAATACTCCAAACTTCCCCTCTCGTAGAATGAATCCCCATCCTCCTTCTCCACTTCCCTTATTCCTCCTTCACCGCCCTTCCTCCATTAACTCCCACCTAACTCTTTATTACACCTTATCCCATTCTTAATGACCTTATCCTATTATTTAAATGCCTTATCCCTTATTTAATGCCTTATCATGCCTTATCCCATTCACGAGAACGTAACTTAAATTAGTATTATATTTTTATTATTAACCTCTAATTTACTACTTAATTAATTAGTTAATTAATTAATAATCAAATTAATTATATTATATTATAAATTAATCAAATTAATCAAATTAATTTAAACATTATATTATATTATCCACCCCTTATTCAATACTTTTTTTTTCTTTTTGGATTATTTATTAAATTAAAACATCTTAATAATTAAGGGTCGTTATAGATGTACATCCCTGAAGATGGGGATATTCAAAGCATCATACTAAAGGAAGCCCATAGAGAACTTTATTGTGCACATCCAGGTGTGAAGAAGATGTACACAGACATGAGGAAGCTCTTCTTCTAGGTAGGCATGAAGCGCGATGTAGTCCATTTCGTTGCCAAGTGATTAGAGTGTCAACAAGTGAAAGCTGACCACCATCATCTGGAAGGCCTCCTACAAACACATGATGTTCCTATGTCCAAGTGGGAAGTCATCTCTATGGATTTTGTTATGGGGTTGTTGCTCACATCTCATAGACATAATGCCATTCTTGTGATAGTGGATAAGTTAACCAAGAATGCTCATTTTATTCCGGTTAGAGACACCTACAATGTCACTGATGTGGCACTTGTGTTTGTAAGTGAGGTTATTCGTTTGCACGGGATACCTAAAAAGATCATTTCAGATAGGGACTCCAGATTCACTTCTAGGTTTTGGACAAGTTTGCAGTCAACATTGGGGACTCAGTTGAACTTAAGCACAACTTATCACCCTGAAACAGATGGGAAAACTGAGAGGGTAAACCAAATCATGTAATACATGTTTAGGATGTACGTCATGGATAATCAAACCCATTGGGAGAAGTACCTACATTTGGTAGAGTTTTCCTACAATAATAGTTTTCATAGCTCCATCAGAATGCCACCCTACGAAGCTCTGTATGGAAGGCCATGTAGAACACCATTGAGTTGGGAAAGATTAGAAGACCGAGTAACAGTTGGGCCATAATTGATTCAAGAGATGGAGGAACAGGTGATTCAAATTAGGCAGAGACTAAAGGAAGCACATGATAGAAAGAAAAGTTATGAGGATGCACACAGGACTGATCGAAGTTATGAAGCGGGAGATCAGGTTTTCATTCGTATCAGGCCTAATAAGAGTACCATATAGTTCGGGAAGGGGAAAAATTTGTCACCTTGATTTATAGGACCATTCAGAATCCAAGAGAAAATTGGACCCATTGCCTATCGTCTCATACTGCCACCCCACTTGCATAAAACTCATAACGTTTTTCATGTATCTATTTTATGTCATTATGTTGTTGATGAATTACATAAACTAAATTGGAAGGAATCGAAGGTATTGGACATGGGAAATCTCACAGTAGAACCATTATGCATATTGGATCGTAGAGTTTGATAGCTCAGGAACCATCTAGTAGACCAAGTTAAGGTCCAATGGGACAAGTATAGTCCAGGATCTGCTACTTGGGAAGACACCGAGACATTACGACGAGACTATCCCTCACTTTTTTGACCACCTCAAGAATATGTTTCTTGAAGGTGGGGTGTATTTAACACCACCTTTTGACTTAGATAGCCAGGATTAACTTAGGCTTACACTTTTATTTTCTATTCACAGTGAAACTATTAAATGATACACTTAAACTTTTAAGATGTATGAACTTTTATGAATGTTTAAAAATATTTGGATAATGATGGATATGATGCAATCTACTATGTGAATGTAAATTTTATGAATGTTTAAATGTTATTGATGATGATAGATATGATGCGACATATTGTGTGAATGTGAATCCTATGGATATTTAAATGTTATTTGAATGATGATTGGATATGATGCAATCTATTTGGTAAATGATAATTTTATGAATGGGTGTTGAAATTGAATTATGGGATATTATGAGATCTATTTATAACTTGAAAACTATGATGTTAAGTTGTTGGTACAGGGATACAGAATTGAAATGATGGTTGTATGCAATTACATAATGATAATGCATAGAAATGTATGAGTTTGTGTTACAGACTAATCTGCAGGTTATGGGCTATGAAATAGCCAAGGGATAATGATGATGAAAGTGGATGCCATGACCACTAGCCAAGAAACATTATGGTATGAATCTTTGTATGTGAAATTATATTGGTTTGGATGCATTGCTATGATATGTGCACCAGTGCAGGATTTCAGGTGATGAGACTGCCCAAAACCGAATAAACAATGACAAAAATCCCAGCAACACGGTGCCACTATATATTCCATTGTAGGGTGTGGATCCTAGTTATGATTAGGAGGGGTGGAGTCCTTTCCCACTGTGTATCCGCCAAAACCTAAAGTCATGGGAGGACGGTGTTATCTCACACTCCCCTAGACATGTGATGATGACTGCCAGTTGCCTACTGGGGAAGCTTGGTCAAGATAGTGACACTTCCGCCTATGGATTCTATTTGGAGTTAGGTCAATATAGTTGACACTCCAAGATAGTCCAGTAGAGGAAGGATATGAATGAAGATGGAAGTAAGTTAGGGAGGAAGGATGAGTATAAATAGTTGAGAAAGTATGGAGATTTGTCTTATGGTGGAATTTATTGGTTTTCCCTTCTAAAAAGAAAATGTGTATATATGAATATTCATAATTACGTAACTAAACCACAGTTGTCTAAATAAAATTGTTGAACTATATAATTGTAATTAAAGGATTTCACAAACATTTGATTGGTTTATTGTCTTTTATAAAAGAATAGTCTTGTTGATTGGATTGGATGCATGCATAAATTACTATAAGGGTGATAGTTATTGATTATTAGTACATGCACGAGACTTGTATGTACTAGCTACACATGCATTTCTTGCGCATGTACACTAGTATGAATGAGTTTCTTGGCTTACTTACTAATAGTGATGGTTATTGTTATGAATGTGTGAACCATGTCTCTTTTCCCTTGTATCATAAAATACCTTAACTTCAGGATGAAGTTTCCTGGAGGGTGGGTGTATGTAACAACCCTAGTTAAATAGTTGCATAGGGTTATCTAGTAAAGTTAATTAAGTAATTAATTGTCTTAGTGTGTATTAGTTAAGTAATGATTAACTATTAATAATATTAATTAATTAATTGAGTACTTAACACATTTAAGGTTTGGATAAAGAATTCAAAGCTTAATTACTTTAATTTATTTATTATAAGACTTTATGTATTATAGGGGATAAGGTAGTAAATGAACTTTAATGTATTTATTATAAGACTTTAAGTATGATAAGGGATAAGGTAGTAAATGGACTTTAATTTATTTATTATAAGACTTTACATATAACAGGGGATAAGAAGTAATTGGGGGGATAAGGTGGGTGGCCTTAAATGATGGAGGAGGTGGTGAATGGGTGATATGACTGGGCAGAGGTCTTCGAGAGATGGATTATGAAAATTTGGGGAGAGGAGCATTATTGGCAAGAGGGGGACTGTATTTTCTGAATTTTGTGTATTTTGAGGTTTTGAGTTTTGGGAGGACTGTTATAGGGGGCACCAGATTGCTGGGAGTTTTGGGCTCAATGGCCAGGAATCCTCATAGAATCCTAGAGCTAGGGAGCCGGATAGGTTGCTCCTAGCTGACTGGGTGGTTAGTCAGTTTTGGGTAGGGTTTGGTCGGAGAATCAAGCAGATATTGGATAGAGTAGCTATTACCCATGATTTTGTTCATCATGATGGTGTACTTAGGCTATTCATAAGAACTTTCTCCTGAGAAAAGTTACTTTCATCTCTTCCCAGAAAACTCACTTTTGAAGAAGGTTCGCAGGCTGCTAATATATTAGGGTGCGAGAATGACCCATTCTCATAGGCTGCCTTAAGCCAGGGTGTGAAATTTTCGCACTGTGTTGAATAGCTAGGGTGAAAACTCATTCTAAAGCTTGGAAACAGATGAATTCTCGATGTTTCTAGAAGGGAATCTTCTAGAAGAATGGGTTGGCATTCGAATGGTTATCCTTGTACTGGATTTCCTGATATTGTGGGATCATTCTTATCCAAGTAACCATCTCATTCTCTCCTATATATTGAGGGAATTCTCATGGAAAAGGTTAAGCAAGATTCATTGGAGAATTGATGAAAGAATTGTGTGAAGGACTTAGCTTGAACAGTAGCTTGAAGACTCTAGCAAGTCTATCAAGAGGATTTGATCTTCTTCATACAAGGATTGAGACAGTGTGTGTGTTGGAGCCAAGAGACATCGAAAGGAAGCTTACGACATCAAGGCAATAAGGTTGTAATATTTACTTTCAATTAATATAATACAGTGTCATGTCCCTTTCCCATAAATCTATTCTCACTTTATTGTGTAATTCCTTGATCATACACATAAGTTGACAGTTGAATATATTTTGCTATCTTCACTTTGGTTGGTTTGTGTTGTCTTGGTCTTGACCTCACGAGAGCACCAGAGTGAAGCAGGAGAAACAGAGACCATAGGAAGCGATATAAAGGTATGTTACTTGTTTCTTTCTACTAGCTAATTCAATGGTCAAAACTTAGGGAAAGAGACATGTCATGTCCTGTTTTGTTCTAGATCTAGGTGGATCTAGGGATATCTGTTAGTGTCAGCACCTACCTATTAGTCCGATAACAAAATTGGCGACTCCACTGGGGAACATCCCATTTTATTTGTGGCTTTTGGTATTTTTCCGTGGCCATTTGCTCTTGTTTTACTTTTCTCCTTTCATATCAATCTCCGAGTCTTCAGGATACCCTGATTGACCCTCTGGGTCCAAAGGCCTCTTTAAATTTTGTGTCTTTTTCCAAAACTTTTCTTGGTTTCAGAGGTTCTCGCACTGCCCTCCATAGTAGCCTGCGAGAACATACTAAGTTTACACCCTATATTTAGGTTCAGTGTGAGGTTCTCACACTCTACTCAAGGGCCACCTGCGAGAATCACTAATTCTCGCACTGTGTAATATTTCCAGCCTGCGAACTCATTTTTTCAAACTTTTGGATTTGAGTTTTGGCATCTTCAACTGCCTAGATCAGTCTAGGTGCCTCATAATAGTTTCTTGGACCATTGATTGGTGTCTTTCTTGTCTTCGTTTTCGTGCAGGAACAGTCTTAGGATTTCAAATGCTCTTCTTGTCACTTCTATCTTGACTTTCATTTCTTGACTTTTATTGGCAAAGCCATACTGTCTGATTTCAGAATCTGAGTGTGCTTGTTTGGTTAAGTACTGGCGATTGGTTGAAAGTTGAGTTTCTTTGTCTTTATCATTTGCCCATTGTTTGAAAGATCATTTTTCTGATGCAATTGAAAAGACTAGATTGGTTTTCTTCTTATTTTTGTTTTCATTGAAAGAGTGGTTTTGTTTTTTATCATTGCTTGTTCATTGGTTTTTGATTTTTTGTACTCTCACTATCATGGTGTGGGTCCTTTTTGAAAAGTGAACAAAGTTTTTCTTTCAAAAATCATTTTCGTTTTCGAAAACATTGAAAATCGATTGTTGAAATTATTGAAAAAGAAACAATAGAGAATAGTTATTGATGCATGATTTGTTGCATTTGCATTTTAAAGGAAATTGTGTTGTTTAGTTCATAGTTTGATCCGGAAACCTTCGCTCTCCCTCCCATACATCGGATTCATTGAACGAAAATCGATATATTTTTCATTCTCATCCATGCATCATTGGGTCAGAGTCATACAACATAAGTTTCATCTCTATTTCCTTTGAGTAAACAACAACTCTTAATAACACTGCGCAATTGTAAAATTTACCTAGTAACTCTTTTCTAGGGCTCTATTACACCAACATTTAGCTAGGCTAGCACTTTGGAGTAGGAAGAGAGATACACTCTCAAAAGAACAAAACACACAATAACATCTTGTGTTAGGGAGTGTTAAATTCCATTTGCAACATATTGTCCTGGGAAGCCCTTCTCACACAAGGGTCAAACACAAGATCGCATTGATATTGACAGAGTTACTCACCTTGCTTTGTTGATATCAGTGTAGAGATTGCATGTATTACGGGGATCACTCGGAGGTATACCCACAATGATGAGTGGAATCCTTTTGAGTTGATTTTGGGCTAGATACCCTGCCCTTGCATGTGGATCGGACTGTCGACTATTCCCCTAGGCTTTATTGTTGTTGGTGGTAACCTTAGTAGCCTATATTTATAGGTTATTACATGAGGTGACTGTGAAGGGGAAAGTCTTCACGGTACCTGGAATTGTCGTTGACCAAACTCACTCGGGCTCCTTGGAGGGTATACCCACGATTATGTGTGGGAGCTTGCACCAGGGTGTAAGTCCGTTAAGCAGGTCATCAGCGTAACTTTTCCACCCTAGCCTAGCCCCTTCTCGTCTCATTGTTGTGACGTTGGATTTCATCACCAACTAGTGACTTCAGAATTAGAAGGTCTTGTTTTCTTGGTGTTGCTTCCTAGATTTTGTTTACTAGCGCATGTTGTTTGTTTACCAAAGTTGACCCTACGATTTTCTTCGTGAAGTTTGTCACTCATTTACAATAGCTCCTCCACGTCGTTCACATAGAATGCAAGGTTTATCTCTAGAGCATCTGGAAGGTTCTCAACCCTTGCCTACAAGTAAACCTGAGGGATCTCCTCGACAAAGTGAAGTCACAGTCGTCACCATGCCACAAGTGGAATGCACTGACTCTCTAGAACATTTTTGAATTACAAATACTCGAGAGGACTTTCAACTTCACCCTGATTCTGAGCGACCGTTTATGCGCTTGAATTCTTTCAGAGAATTAGTTGTTACGTCTTCTGGATCACCAATTGGACCCTTTCCAAGCATAGAAGGCCAAGATCTTTTTTGGTCTACAGGTGTTTTCCGATGAGACCTTTTTGGTCTAGGTTCACCTGTGATTTCTAAAATCAACCCACCTGTGATTTGTGAAATCTCTAGTCCAGACATAGTACCGTTGACTACCGCTTATCACTTTACCGTCCCTGCCTAAATGGCCCATCTCACGGATACTACGAGTGTTCCCACTGGTTTTGCTGCGGCTAGTCTTGCTCCCATCAACACACCGTGAACACCCAATGTCACTCCGACATTACCACCTGGATACCGTGCATTGAATTCTTCCATTCACACTCCTACGCAAACCCCATCCAGCTCTCCTGGTGGTCCTTCTTCTTCTGGGCACTCTCTTCCCGGTTTTATTCCGACACTTCCTCAATTTCCTTTTGGAGGACCTTCTTCGTCTTCTACTGGCAGTCTTTATCCTAGTGGCACTATTCCATCATTCACACCAAATTACCAGATTCATGTTGGTGGACAATTTCACTAAGGTGGTATAACTCAACCCCCTCTCAGCGAGCAAATTCCTTTTGGAACACAACCACCAATTAGCACACTTCCCCTAATTGGAACACCACCTTCGATGGGAGGACCGACCCAGCCTTATGGGAAAAAAATACCTCCATCCTTGGCCTAATATTGGAATCAGTTGATACAACATCCTCCTCAATTGACTGGGGGGCAATAGTTTCCAGTTGCGTTTGTAATACCCCCTAGTGTGTGCCAACCATATCCAGGTTCGTTCAATCCCATTTGGGGGGTGAATGCTCAAACTCAAGCCCCTGTTCCAGGGTACAATCCTATGAGCTACTATCCTCTTCAACCTCCACCGAATCTTCCTGGATATTCACATTATATGCATACTGCTTATGGTCCTACTAGTTTTCCGATAGGGCTTCCTCCCCAAAGCCATAAATACCCATAGGTGAATCGAAAGTTACCCTTCATAGCCACTTTGGATCTTCCGGATTTGTCAAGGATTTTAAATGATCCAATTCGTCAATCTCCCCACTGGCCTTCTATCCCAGCCAAACTACCATTAGACATTCCTAAATTCGATGACAAAGCGGGAGAGGACCCAAAAATCCATGTTATGACTTTTCACCTATGGTGTTCATCCAACTCGTTGATGGATGACTATTCGTTTACGTCTTTTTCAATGAACTCTCACAGGTTCTGCTGCGAAGTGGTATATCGAATTTCCACGAGGTTTCTTCTCTGACTTCAACACCCTAGCTATGGCTTTCCTCACACACTACCAGTTATCGATTCGTTATGACACGGGGACTGATATTTTGACTTCTTTCAAATAGAACAAGGCCACTCATATATCCGATCACATTCATGAGTGGCAACGGTGACGATGTTTTATTAAACTCGAACTCCCCGATCAGTTTCTGGAAGAATGATTCATCAAATCATTTGTGAATGACATCGGTCATGACATTTCCATGGGTGGCATGGTCACAGAAGAACATGCTATAAGTCTTGCTCAATATCTTGACCTCGTTTACTCACAAACAGGTACCCTTTACTATTTACTACCTGATTTACTTCATCCTTCCACTTCCACAACTTCAACTACTCCAGTTGCTTCACATGTAGCTGACGGTGTGATTGGTACTTTCTATGCCCAACCACACTCCCCCTCAGGCACAAACCCCAAACCTGCTTCTTCTAATGTTCAAAATGCTCCGTCTCCTGCCCCTCCCGCCGACAAGACTTCTAAGGTAAATGCAGTCCAATCTACCCCAGCCGGTAAAAACAAATCTAAAAAGGGGAGAGGTAAGAATAAGGAGGGAAAAAATACTTCTCAAGCAGAGCAAACCAAAACTACCCCTGTTGATGATCGGGATAAGCGTAAACCTCGATACCCTTGTCTTATCTGTGGTGATGATCACTACACGAAGGATTGTCCACAATGCATCGAGGTCACTAAGTTCCTTCAAGGAGCTCCAAAACCACCTGCTCCGGCCATTTTGTCCCAACCCTTCCTGTCTCAAAAACAGGCTTAGTTGGTCATTCACGATCAACCCTCTTCTTCTACTACATCATATGTTTTGATGTGTACTGGAAATTCAAAGCAGAGCGATGTTACACTCAATACTCGAGACAAAGATTATTCTCCCTCTAAAGAGAAGGTTGATGATCTACCGCCATCCTTGGTACAACCCTCTCCCATGACTCCATCTACCAACGGTCCTCTTCATCTCGAATGACCGAGCCTCGACACAGTTCTATGACCCCCCCCAAAGGGTGTCATTCGAAAATCATCTTTCAATCCTCATGCTAGTGCGGCCCAGAACTACAACATTGTTGAAGATCTGGTCCAAGCACCTTCTGCGATGTCAGCCCTTGAAGTCCTTCAAACTTGTCCCGCACAATGGAAGGCGCTGTTGAAAGATATCAGTGGAATCGATCTGACGGATACGAATTTAATAATTTTTGACTTGGAAGATCATATTCCAAGGTTACCCCCTCAACTCATGTTCCAGATCCAAGTGATTGTCTCTAACAAAAACATTTGCCGAACCGTTATCGACGCGGGTTCCTCGACCTGTGTTATGTCTCTTGCTTGCTATAAATCCATTGCCTCTCCTTCTTTGAATGATTCCCATAACACTCTTAAAGCCTTCAATGACTCTGGTTTTGAGCCCTACGGTGTCCTTCCTTCATTGCCCATCACGTTAGAAGGCAAGACGGTCCAAGATGAAGTGGAAGTCTTTGACACTCCCCTTTATTATATTCTTCTGCTTGGTCACAGCTAGATCCATTCAATGTGCACCGTTGTGTCGACCCTTTTTCGTGTGGTGTGTTTCCCACATCAAGGTAAGGTTTTCACCGTCGACCAACTTGCCTTCTTCAATTTTGATACCCATACTAGCAACGTACTGTTTATCTCTAAAACCCCATCGGGTTATGAGAGCATCGGTGTAGGCCTTCTCAAGGACTCTTCGTTAATGGGTACTTTCCCCATTCCACCACCCGATGTTCCACAATCGTTTGTTGCTTCCATCAACATGATCTCCACCTCACCTCATGAACTTCATGTGTCTCACGACCCCTGGATAGTACCTGACCCTGGAGATCATCTTCGTTACGATGACGCAATGCTGTTAAGTCCGATCAAATCCACCTATCATGCCATTCAATCGGTAACACCTTCTACCCCCTCTCTTGGTGAGTTGTCTCCCGATCCTTTTCATGTTATTTTTCCCACCGACGAGATGATCATTTCCATCATGGAGGACACCCCTTGGGATGATGGACATCATCATTCCATCCTCTTTCTGGAGCAATATACAATTGAGAACTATCAACGGATCTCAACCCCATCGACCGTTGTTGTCATTTCCATCGTTCTTGAGTCTGCACACAATGTGTTTTCCGAAGGGAACTTAAGCAATATCTCGCCCACTATTCCCCTTGACATATCCGTCAAACCTGGGATTGTCGAAAATGTCCATATCAGAGCTTCGTGTTCTTCTGACGAAGTCGTCACCTACACATCCCTTTTCAAAGAGTTTTGTGGTATCTTTGCATGGAGCTATGAGGAAATGCCTAGTATCGACCCTGAGATTGTGATACATGAGATAAAGACATACCATGACGCTAAACCCGTCCGACAATGCCTTTGTCCAGTTCACCCATGTAAAGCGGCTACTATAAAGCTCGAAGTTGAGAAAATTCTTAAAGCCGGCTTTATTTATCCGGTGGCTCTCACAGACTAGGTTTCCAATCTTGTCCCGATTGACAAGAAACAAGGCACAATTCGTGTATGCGTTTATTATATGGATATCAAAAAATCTTGTCCAAAAGACAACTTTCCTACCCCCTTCGTCGATCAGATTGTCGATGACTACACCGGAAGTGAAATATTCTCTCTCATGGATGGTTTCTCCGGGTATAATCAAATCAACATTGCTCCTGAGGATCAACATAAGACTGCTTTTATTTGTCCTTGGGGTACTTTTTCCTATTGGAAACTTCCTTTCGGTCTCAAGAACGCTGACGCAACTTTTCAACACTCTATGTCTTATGCTTTCCATGATATCAAGCACATTGTTCAACAATATTTGGGCGATTTACCCGCTCACTCTATGTGCCGCGTCGATCACCCAACCCACCTCCGAGCCATTTTTGTTTGCAGTGAGTTCTACCGTATATGTTTAAATCCTCATAAGTGTATTTTCTGCATGGAATTTGGCCGCCTTCTCAGTTTTATTGTTTCGTGTCAAGGGATCTGGGTGGATCCTTTAAAGGTTGAGGTGATCCTTGATCTCCCTCCTCCTTCTACACTTCGCCAGTTGCAAAGTTTGCAGGGGAAAGAAAAATTTCTTCGTCGTTTTATCCCGAATTATGTTGAGATAACTCATGGATTTATGTGGCTATTAAAAAGGGATTCAGAGTTCGTCTGGGATACCATTGCTAACAATGATTTTGAAGCTTTCAAATTGTCCCTAATGCATGCTCCACTTCTCTTTCCCTCCGATTACAGTCGCGATTATTTCCTCTACCTTGCTGCCTCGGATTATACCATTGGTATGGTTCTCGTCCAAGAGGATGATGATAACTACAAACATGTTATTTACTACTTGAGTCGAAGTCTAACACCTACTGAAATCAATTATTTACATGTCGAAAAACTGGCCTTGGCTGTTGTTCAAGCCATCCAATGCTTCCGGCACTATATCCTCTTGCGCAAAACTACAGTGATTTCTCACTGCAACCCTATGCAACACATTCTTACTCGTCAATTGCTAGAGGGAAAATACTCCAAATGGATTGTGATTCTCCAGAAGTTTGACTTGGAATTCGAATGCACAAAGTCTAAGAAGTCTTTATTTTTTGCTGAGTTGATATGCAATTTTCCCCATTCTGCAATGGAAACAGTAGCAACGAATTCATTACCCGATGAATCTCTTTTCCTTATTAGCACTGATGATCTTTTGTATGGGGATATCATTATATATCTCCAAACCCAGACTTTCCAGCCAACTTTTTCTAGTACTGATCGACGTCGCATACGCTATCAAGCTCGTCAATACATTATCCTCAGGGATACTCTTTATCGTTGGGGGAATGACTTTGTTTTTTGATGTTGCCTAACATTCGACAAAGCCGAGAAATCTCTGAATGACTTCCATTCTGGAGCATGTGGTGGTCATATGTCTGGGTATGCTACTGCCCAGAAGATCTTACAAGCAGGGTATTTTTGGCCTTCTTTGTTTAACAACTGCATAATCGTCATTCAGAAATTCCATGCTTGCCAAACCTATAATCAGAAGATACGGTCACATCCTGCTCCTCTTCACCCTGTGGTCTTAGTTGGTCCCTTTACAAAATGGGGCATCGATTTCATGACATGTCACCCTCACTCGGCCGAGGGGCATGGTTACATTATTGTAGCCATTGATTACTTTATGAAATGGGTCGAGGTGATGTCGACATTTGACAACACTGGAAAGACCGCACCATTATTCATTTTTAATCACATCATAGCTCATTTTTTTGTTCCTCAAGCTATTGTCACTGATCACGGTAGCCACTTCAGAAACTTCATGATGTCCGAACTTACTAAAAAGTTGGGTCTTCGCCATGATAACTCAATGCCCTATTACCCACAAGCCAATGGCCAGGTCAAAGAAATTAACAAATTTATCATAACTATGCTCCGACAAATGATAGGGATTCATAAAAAAAGTTGGCACATAATGTTGTTTTCGACATTGTGGGCTTATCGGACATCCATCAAGTCCACTACTGGGTTTACACCTTTTCGATTAGTCTATGGTTTGGAAGTTATTCTCCCAATTGAATGCAAGATAACCTCTTTAAAACTAACTGTTGAACTCCTACCAAACACTTCTGTTGAGGAAGAACATCTATTGTATCTTATGCAATTAGACGAAACTCAATGCGATGCTACCCTAGTTATAGAAGCTCAAAAGAAACGTGTCAAGGCCCAATATGATAAACATGTCAAGCCTCACGCTTTCTCCGAAGGAGATCTCATTCTCCTCTATGATCAAGATCAAGATATGCTAGGAGATGGAAAATTCGAAGCCATGTGGTGAGGTCCTTATATCGTTCGACGAGTTTTGGATAAAGGAGCTTATGAGTTAGTAGATTACGATGGTATCCCTTTGAGTGAACCTAGGAATGGGTTGTACTTGAAGAAGCACTATGCATAAAATAATTTGTGCACGAGTACTTGTATTTTTATTGTATCATACTTCTTGTGTGTTACTGTAAGCTTGCTTTTGTCATTATCTGGTCTCTGCTGTTAACGGATAAATTCGTGAGTGCGGACACAGACCAA
>CBVK0101039527.1:0-13627 GCA_900067695.1 Picea abies | reverse complement strand
ACACACTTGTATGGCACATGACTAGAGAGATATAGATGCTTTGGGTAAAGTACATGTATGGGGATGTATGCACATGGAACAGTTATAGTCTGGACAAAGTGACATGTTGCAGGTTGATGTGACAAAGGTTGCAAAGGGTCAGAACTTTTTAGAAGAGAGAAAACCCTAGTTTTCAGAAGGCATACCTAGGTTGCAGAACATATAGGTCACATACATATGGGATGTAGTATAGATAGGTCGCGTACATACACATGCTGCAGAAAAGACATGTCGCGTATTTGTTGTTTTTGGTTGGTATAGGGTCAATTTAGGTATAGGTTGATTAGAGGGTAGTGGTACATATTGACTACAGGTCAGTGGTACAGTTTGGTACATGTTTACAGTGGTATATCTCACGGTGACAATGTGACAGTGGTTTCTTCATTTGACACTTATATTTCAGGGCAACATGATGAGGAAATGATAGGTGGTTGTAGCCGGAGAACATAGGGGGTTGCAACCTCCTTATGGTTGTAGCCAAAGAATTGGGGTTGTAGCTTCCCTTAGGTTGTAGCCTGAAAATATAGGGGGTCAGAGCCTCCTTCTAGTTGTAGCTGGAGAACAAAGAAAGTTGGTGCTTCCAATGAATGTAATTCTTAAAGACATATAAGAGAAAACATTTCGTGGTTATCTCCCACATTGGGTTTCCATGTAAAAATACTAGTGTACTATGTATGTGTATGATTGTTCATTTGTTCATGGTTTGTTTACTCTGCACTTATTGGATGATAATGGTATACTGATTACACATATAAATAACACTTGCATGGTATGGTTAAAAGGATTAAAAATATCTATTATTGATTCACCCCCGTCTCAGTAATCCAACAACAATACTACCCTATTGGAAGTTATGATGAATTATATACAAAATGGACCACACTGTGGCAAGAAAGGGACCAAACAATGCCAGAGTTGACCAATGTCTTCCATACCTTGTGCACCAAGATGGGTATCAAAGACTCTGAGCGACATCTTATGCTCAAGTACCGCGACAATTTTCATAGATACATCCAGACATAAATGGAGTTTCTAGAGATCTCGTCCTTGGGTGCGGCCTAAAAAAAAGATACTACAGTTTGGGTCTGCAAACCCCTCACAATAGAAGCAGGGAAAAGGAAGCCCCAACCCACAGAAAAAAGGGCAGAGCAAGGATGGACAACCTTAAGAAAACCAGTCTAAACCAAAAACAAATAAGGACAACGGGAAGAGAAAGAAAGACACTGGGAAATGGTGTGAGTTCCATAATAGCCCCTCACATAAAACCGTTGAATGCCACTCAAAGAAGTAATTGGTGGCCGAGGTGAAATCCTCTGAATCGGATGCAGGCTCTGACTATGAGTTAGAACTAGAAAAAAGGAGACGAAGCATTGATGCAGAGCCCAGTGCCACCATTTCTACCACCAAGGTCCAGCTGGGTGAACCTCATGAACCAAAGGAAGGTGAGTGCCTCTTTCATTCATAGATGTGGGTGAAGGGTAGTACACTGTACTTCATCGTTGATAGTGGTAGCCGGAAGAACGTAATCTCAACAGAGGTCATCAAGTGGTTAGCTCTGCCAACAACACCACACCCACAATCATACACCATCGGATGGCTCCGCCAAGGGAGAAATCTCTGTGTCAGCCAACAATGTCACTTAGCCTACGACATCAAGCCCTTCAATGATGATGTATTGTGTGATGTCGCCCCCCTGAAATTTTTGATGTTCTTTTGGGATAACCTTTTTTATGGAAACATAATGTTGTATATGTGTCTAGGACTCATAGTGTTATTTTTACGTTGGACAAGAAATTGTACAGGATACCCGAGTTAGTCCCATCTACTTCCATTTCCTTTATATTTTCCAAGCAATGCAGGAAGATCATCTCTCAGACCGAGAAGTTTATCTTCTTCGTTATTCGTGATCAAAGTGAGTAGAAGCTTGCAACCACATCCATGGCCTCTGCAATAGGTCTCTCCATGTAGTAGAAGCAAGTGGATAAGGCCATGGAAGAATAAAAAGACATATTCTCCTCATCCATTGGGGTACCTCTGCTCTGTCAGGTCAAGCACTCAATCGATCTGAGCCTCGGTGCACCGCTACCCAATGGGCCAGTTTATTGCCGCTCTCTTCCAGAAAATGAGGAAATCAAGCACTAGATCCAAGAGCTTCTCGAAAAGGGGAAGATCCAACCAAGATCATCACCTTGTGGAAGCCCAATCATGCTTGTGCAGAAGAAATAGGGGACCTGGTGACTCAACATTGATTACCAGGCCCTAAATAAAATCACAGTGAGGAACCAATACCCAATTCCCCAAATTGACGATCTCCTTGACCAGCTCAAGGGGGAAAAATACTTTAGTAATATTGATATAAAGTCCGGTTACCACCAGGTCCCATTAGAGCAGATCGTTGTATGGAAGGCTACCTTCAAGTCCAAATAAGGTCTTTTTGAATGGTTGGTCATGCCCTTTGCCTTGACAAATGCCCCAACAACTTTCATGAGGATGATGGATGATATATTGTGGACTTTCATCAATTCTTTTGTTGTGCTGTATTTGGATGCCATCATCATCTTCAACAAGAGTTGGGATGAACACTTGCAACACATTCAATAGGTTCTGCACACTCTGCGACAACAAAAGCTATATGAAAATTTGAAAAACATGCTCCTTCAACATGAACATGGTCCAATACCTAGGCTACATTGTTGATGAGCATGGGGTGCATGTTGATCCAACCAAGATCTAGGTCATCTGTGACTCGATATCCCCGACCACACTCACTGAGCCTCAAATCTTCTTAGGCCTTGCCAATTTCTATCACAGCTTCATGTTGGGATTATCCCACATTGCATGGTCCCTTAGCCAAGTGACCAGGGGTGGCGGAAAGGAAAAATTTGTGTGGGGCTAGTAGCAACAGAAAGCGTTCGATGATTTGAAGAACCACCTATATTCATCCCTAATGCTCTCATTACCCAACTTGCATCAACCTTTTGAGATTGAGACAAATGCATAAACCTATGTTGTGGGTCAATTCTCACTCAACATGAACATCCCGTGGCCTATCATAGTGAGACACTATCAGATATCGTTTGTAATTACCCCACTTATGAAAAATAAATGTACTCCATTATACAAGCTTGCTTCCATTGGAGGAATTACATTCTCGGGAAGGAGACAATTATCCACATTGATCATAAGCCTCTACAATTCATGCATACATAAGGGAAATTGCATAATGACCTTCATTAAAATTGGTCCATATACTTGCAACAGTTCCATCTCAACATCAATTATAAGACATGGAGCACCAACCGGGTCGATGACTCCATTAGTTGACCTCCAGTTGCAACACTAACCATGGTGCTACACTCTTGTAGGTATGAGATATCCAGATGGCCCCAACTCTATGAGAGAGATCCCATCTTCTCCACTACCTACCATATGTTGGGCACAAACACAACTATCATTGATTTCCATCTTTAGGATGGGTTGTTGTTCCATATAGGCCATCTCTGCATCCCATCAAGTGAGTGAGTGAAGATGATTTGGGAAACTCACTATAGTCGGGTGGCATGACATTTCAGCGTAGAAAAGACAATGACAATTTTGCAACAACATTTATATTGGCCGAAACTTTGACATGATGTCAACAAGTATATCATATCCTGCATGGCCTATGCCATTGCCAAAATGACCATTAAGAAATGAGGCAAGTAAACTCCTCTTCCTACTCCTGACAGGCCCTGGGAATCCATCTCAATGGACTACATGTCATGCCTTCCTTCAACCAAGTAGGGAAATGACTGTGTTTTCATGGTTTTTGATCGATTTTCCAAGATGATGATTCCAGCGGCCTGCAGGAAGAGCATCACAATGGAGTCCACTCCCAAGATATTCTTCGAATGAGTGTGGGTACATTTTGGGATACCAAAAACCATCGTCTCATATTGGGACAATCGGTTCCTCAACACATTTTGGTCAAGCCTATGGTCACGACTAGACACCAAACTCACAAAATCCATGACCTTCCACCCCCAAATGAAAGGCCAAACCGAGGTCGTCAACATGATGTTCATGCATATCTTGCATATGTACAATTCCAAGAATCCATGGACATGGGATGAGAGTATTCCCTATGTTCAACATAGTTACAACAGAGCCATACATATCTCAACCGATCACAACCCCTTTCAGGTGGGGTTGGGATTTCAACCATTGGGTCCCATGGATGTTGCACTACCCATTGCGTCCACGCATGAAAAATTGTCCCATGTTCAAACCGAAGCCAACAAAGCCACTCAGTTCATTGAACAAATCCAACACATCCTCTAATAGGTTCAATATATTTTGTAGAAGTCTAATGCCAAGTACAAGCAACGCCATGATCAACACTGGGTTCCACACAAGTTTGAGGTGGGAGATAAAGTTTGGTTTCACTTGTAGAAAAAATGCCTTACAAGACTCCATTGGAAGCTTCGTCCACTTCGCTATGGACCTGTTGGTGCTTGAATATGTTAGGACTGAAACGAAAACCTCACGAGGATGTAAATCCCCCTGAGATTTTATAGAGGTGGTACTCCTCTTTAGATTTTCTTGAGATTTTTAAATATTCAGAATGTGGGACTTGACAAACGTCCGTCGTAATAATTCAAAGAAACATAAATATAGTGATTACATAAAAGGAAATTTCTTTTGTTTTCTTTTTTAAAGAAATTTCCTGAGAGAGGACAAGGAATCACACACATCACACATTTAAAATAAACAAAATTTCCTCACATCCATCATAGTATGAGATAAATATTTATGATCACATAAAAACAAAAAAGAAGATGGTTCGCATGCACAAGAGAACTTTAACATAGAAGATACATGGGAAACTCAAATAAAGATAATGAGAGATCAACCTCAAATACTTTATATTATGAAAATAGGGTTACAAAGCACAATCGAGATTGTTCCCACAATAGTTCTCTTGGAATTCTCAAAAAATATATAGTTTGTTACATATTCTTGAAAGTATAAATTAGTTTGTCTTAAAGACTGGGATTGGGGCTCCCGTGGATCATCAAGCAAATAAATACAAGAAATAAGCTTTTAGAAAGAAGACAGTGGGTGGTGGAAGGAACAACAAGACCTGGTAAGAAGAAAAAACAAGTTATCAGTCTTCGGTTAAACCTTTCTAGTGAAAGAGGTGGAATAAATGAATGAAGGACTTGATATAGAAAAGAAGGATGTGATCAGTGTAAGCTTACTATGATGGTTTCTCATGTGTTCATTTTCTTGTTGATGTCCTTCTTTCATTTTCATCAACAATTATAGGAACCGTCTCAACTGCTTCTTGTCCTTCATTTGTCAGTTTTTTGATAGCCTTCTTGAACCATTCCTTGATGTAACCTTTCATAGGTGCCACATTGATTTCATGCCAGATTTTAATATTTAACAACTCACCCTCCAAGTCCCAGAGATCAATGGAAATTCCATGTAGTACTTCTTCAATATCCTGATTTTTTATGGAGTAATCCTAGTTATCTATGGCGTTCTCATCATATACAATTATGCCATAAGATTTTTCAATTGACAATCCTTTAAAAATATCAACCTTCTCATCAAACTGTTATTTTGTTAGGAACAACGAGTTGAGGATAACCTTGAGACATTGGACTTCGTTAGTTCTTCCGACTAAGTCCACCTCTGTGATCCTTTTGAATAACTCTTCTCTCCTTGTTATGGCTTGGTTGCACGCCTAGATGATGTTGTTCAAGTTATTTATTTTCTCTTTCCAACAGGCATTCAACTGTTGGAGAGGGAAGGTCCTCCTCTCTTCTCTTTAGCTCTGACATGTTGGTAACTTTAATACCAAAGGGCACCATGCCATCAAGGTAGAAACCTTCTTCATTTTTTAGGTTGGCTTGTAGATACTCAAGGAAGGCAGGCGCGACCCAAAAGAAACAATGCTCTTCTTAATTTCCCAATATTATGTAATTAGTGCCATTATTTTCTTGATATTATTCTCCAAATAACTCCTGGCTAATGTGAGGAAGATTGAGGATCCTTTTATTTTGGCTGCGTGCATGGCGGGTCTGACAATTGCCAAAGGGATGGAAAGAAATGGAAGAGGCATCAAAGTCTCTTCTAGTTCCTTAATCCTTTCCTTCAACTTTGTATTTTCTGCTTCGAGACTGCCAATGGAATTGTCTAATGCATCACCGATGGCTCTATGGATTCTAGAAACTTGGGAAGGCTGCATATTCTTTAGGTTAACCTCAGAATGATATTTCCCCTTTTTATTCTTCAGATCACTCTTCTCATTAAGTTTTTAGATTCGCTGTCAAAGACAACACTTTGTAATAAAAATGATTCTTCTTCATCAAATATCTCATTTTCAACAATTTACAACAACTGATTTTGGTGGGCGGCACCTCCTTGCTGATCAATGTTAGGAAACATCTTCTCAATGTCAACCTCAAACTCCATATCCTCAAGGGAGAAGCTATTGATGTCACTTTCTATGCGACACTCATCTTCTTATTCTTCTTGTACAATATTCTTCCTCTTTTTCCTCAGAGGAACTTTATGGGAGATTTCAATTTTTCCTGGAGGGGGGTTCTTGTCTCCCCCTCCTCCTGAACTATTGTTGATTACCTTTTTGGATGGGTGGGCCATTGGAGCATTTCTCCGAGGTGTTGAATTCTTGGGAGTAACAGTTGGGGACTAGGCACTTTTCTCGCTGGTACCTTTTCCTCTCTGTTTATACAATTCATTAGTACTGAGTACCATCTTTAAGTCATGCGCAATGTGGGTAGGATTTCCCAAGTTATTATCTTCTTCTTCTCCTAGAACTGTATGGATAAATGAATTGCTAAAACCTACTTTTAACATATGTTCCACAAAGATTCCATTAGGGTTAAACCCTCTAATCTTTTCAGCGTATTTGAGATTCAAGTTGTTGAAGTGGTTTGTGAATTCATCATTTTTGTTCATATTTATGAATACAAAATCCCCAACTTTCCAAGGCAAAGGTATAAATTGTTTTTTTTTTCGTTTTTCATGAAAAAAGTGCAGCTAAAAGTTATATTTCCTTGTGACTTATGTGACAAACATTCTATTAGATATATGGCATGGAAGAAATGAATGATTTTCCTTGGAGCTAGAAATCTTGATGACATTGTAGTTTTCCATTTGCTCCAAAGTCCCCTTTCTATCCAGGAATTTACTAGCATGAGCGGATATTCTTGGGGTATCCTTTCCAAACAACAATTATTTAAGAACGAAGACAAAGTCATTAAAAAATTCATAAAAATGTAGGGAAGCTTTGTGCCTCCATAAATCTTGGTATCAAAATGTTTCAGGGTTGAATTCACAATTCACATTCTTGCACATAGACAATTTAGGAAATCAACAACAATGCACTATCATGAAAAAAAAATAAGAAGACATAAAAAATTTCTTATATTTTTTATACTGAGACAATTGGGAAGATATTTGAATGGAAATCAACTTCCCCCAATCGAAAATGGCCTGCTCCATGACAATGAAATATAAGATGTAAAGAATCATACGGGAAATGCTAACAATATTTTCTTGGTCCGTAACTCTGGTAAATAACCAGGCGATTTCCCAAAATGGGTTTTTGAATAAGATGACCTGCAATCTGGTGATATCTTTAGGGATGGCCATGTGATTCTCCAAGAATTTAGGTAAGAGATCCAGGTTGTTGTCGTGTTTTTTCAAGAAGTCTTTGCAATCTTCACCTTTGAAGGTGAGTGTTGGCTCTAGGAGTCTCAACATTTTACAGAACACTTGAGGTGAAAGGGAGATGGGATAATGGTCTTGGAGTTGAATCATCCGTTGGTTTGGTATATACTTCTCGGCACACCAGGAAACCAAATCCTTACAGTGAAAGACTTCAGGAGCACAACTTGCACAAACAATTTCAAACGTCCAAATTACTTCCTTCTGAGCAGAAGGGGATGAATAATAAGAGTGCGCTCTAGACCACTGAAAGTCCTGTTCCTCTCATCCAAAAATGTTCAAAGTATCTCCACAAAACTATTGTCAAGCTTCCACTGCCATAAGTTCACAGTATCATTCTTTTGATCCAGATAATTTTTGAAATGAGCACTTGAGAGATATAATATAATATTTCGCATATCATGCTTTAATGTGGCTTAATGAGAAATTTCCTTGATCCCTTATCCTATTAATGACAATCTTTACAAGACCTACATAATGATTTACTAGCATTAAAACATACTAAATGTGTATTGGGAAAAGAGCGAAGGTGGCGGGGACGAACGTGAGCGAAATATGATTTGAGACTTTTGTGAATCCGCCAACCTAGGAACCTGTGAACTCGCGACTGCATAAGGTTGAAAATCAGCTAAGTGTTGTGATGCGGTCGGACATAATCAATGTAGGAGGAATGATATTCTTGGAATCCAGGGGAGTCTGATGGTCAAAATGTATATCACAGATCTTTTGGATGCAAAATGTATATCATAGAACATGGGATGTGAGAGTTTGACCTTGCCAACCCGGGAACCCATGACTGCAGAAATGGCTAAGTATGGGATAATGTGTCGGTCGATCGGACTCAATATGTGAGTGTGGATTGGAAATGAATATTCACGAGTCCACCAACCTGGGAATGTGCCATTTTGAAAAAACAGTTAAGTACAAAAACTAGAAAGGGAGAAAAGAAGGGAAAAAGGAAAAGGGAAAGAAGGGTAAGTATAGAAGAGGGAAAAGAAAGGGAGATAAGAAGTTGGGAAAATAGAAAAGGGGAGAGAAATTTTGGAATTGGGAATTGATCTCAACAACGGGCTCCAACTATGGGATAATAAACCCCTATGGGTTGTCAAGAATCCATAATCTCTCATGACCAAGTGCTTCCACCCATTGGTCTATGGAGTTATAGTAAGAATATACAAACTGAAAAAAAATAAAATTATGTACAGTGAGAATGAGAAAGTCTTAGGAGAAGAAACCTTTCAAATGTTGCCCGTTGAAAGGAAACATTAATCGCTTACCCTTCATGTCTTGGACCATATAGGAGTTAAAACCCAATATCTTCTCGATGATATATGGTCTGATCCAGAGTGCTTCAAACTTTATATGCATGGATGGTTTATGCTTGGCCTTGTTCCAAAGTAGCACCAACTCTCCCTTCTAGAAATTCTTTACAGTTGTGCTTTGATCAAAATATATTTTGACGCTTTTCTTCCACAGAGAAGTTCAATTCGAGGCTTTGCTTCGTTCCTCTTCCAACTTCAACAACTGATTGATTCTCCTCTGGATGGGTGAACTATTTTATTTGTCTTCAGTATTAACCACAGATATCATTGCATTAAGCTTGAGGCTAATCGACATTTTCACTTCCTTCTCATAAAGCAGTAGATATGGATACATCCTGATGCTATCCTTCGGGGTCGTTCTTCTTTCCCATAACACATCCATCAACTTCAGATGCCAATTCTTTTGGTTCTTGTCAATGGTTTTCTTCAGTATATGCACAAGTGTTTTGTTTGTGGATTCAACAAGGCACTTACCTTGTGGATAGTAATTCGATGATTCACCCATGATGATTCCATATTCTCCATAAAACTCTATAAACTTTGACTTGATGAAAATCAAACCATTGTATGTGATAAGTTTATCAGGAACACCAAATCTAGATATAATATTGTCTTTGAGAAATTTAATCAGCTCTTCAGAATCAACCTTCTTTAACGCCACCGCCTACAACCATTTCGTGAAATAATCTATAGCCGTGAGGATGTACATATGCCCTTTGCTAGACTTCAGATTAATTGGCCCAACAACATCGAGTCCCCATTGGGAGAATGGTTGCTCCATAATTATGGGTTGTAAGGGAATTGCAGATCTCTTCATCTTTCATGAAAACTGCTGGTAGGACACAATTCATTTCCTTATCATGGCATATGAGTCTCTGAAAATTGATGGCTAGTAGAATCTAGTCCTTATTATCTTGTGGGCGATGACAGTAGGGGAAAAGTGTCCACCACATATTCCTTCATGGAATTCTCTCATCAATTCATGGGACTTGATTTTCATCAACGAATCTCAGTAGTATGTCTTCATAATTTCTCATGAATAGTATGTCAACAATCAACACATATTAGTTTGCCTTCATGTTTAATGTTCTTCGCTCCTTGGAGTTCATGGTAACAGGAAACTGCCTTGACATTAAGTAAAATATAATATCTTTGTACTATTCTGAATCAACTAATGGTTCTATGATTAAGGTTGAAATCATCTCGTCGACTAAATCCCCATTCATGATGAGCTTGCATAAAACTCGTCCTTTAATTTCTTTTAAAGGTTTAATCTCGATATCATATTGTTTTATTTTTACTGACCAATTAGCCCATTTTCCTTCTCTCAATTGTTGATTTAGAAACATCTTCACTGGTGATGAAGGAACATAAGCAATAATATGGGACTTTAATATATACGTCCGAAAGTGCGCTACTTCTTTTACAAGAGACAAGGCTTGCTTCTCCAATTCTGAATACCTCAACTCATAGTCGTGTAGGGTTTTTCTCATAAAACTTATTGGGAGTTCTTCTCCTTCGCTATTTTTCTGAGTGATCACAGATGCGACAACTGTCTCTGTAGAAAATGAATAGATGATGAAATCTCTTTGAAAGTCCAGACTAATGAGGACATGAGTAGTGGTGATTTCTCCTTTGATATTATTGAACACATCCTGAGTGTATGTTGTCCATTCGAATATCTACTCCTTTTTCAACAACAAATTGATCGGCTTTACGATGCTTGGATAGTCAGGAACAAATCTTCGCACAAAATTAATTTTGTCGAAGAATGATTGGACTCCCTTTTTGGATGTTGGGGGGTTGAGATCGTTTATTTATTTAACTCTTTTCGGACCTATGTAAATCCCTTCCTCACATACAATATGGCCTAACAGTTTTCCTTGAGTCACTGTGAATAGACACTTCTTTGGATTTAGAGATACACCATATAGTCTACATCTTTAAAAAAAATTTCATAAATGATGGATGTGCTCATCCCTTTTCTTTGAATGCACCATCAATTCATCTTGATAGTTTTCCATAAATTTTCCTATCAACCTGTTGAATGCATGATCCATGGCCCTATGGAATGTGGCTCTAGTGTTCTTCAAACCAAAGGGAATTCTAGCATATGCATATGTCTCCCACGGTGTGATAAATGTAGTCTTTTCCCTATCTTCCTTGACTACTAAGACATGGTTATATCCAGAAAAACCATCCAACATGGACATGTAGGCCATTCCAGTAACTTGTTGTAGAAGGAACTCCATATTAGGTAAATGAAAATTATCCTTTATGCTTGCTTTGTTAAAGTATCTGAAGTCAACACACATACATATTTCCATGGTCTTTTTTCTTACAATCAGTGTATTTGAAAGCCAGTTTGAATGTCTGATGGGATAAATTATCCCTGGCTTCTTCAATTTCTCCAATTCAATCTTTACCATAGGTTTCCTCTTGGGATTCATCATCCTTATTTTTTGTTTCACTGGATTTCCTTCTTCCCTCAAAGGAATGATATGCTGGAATATAGTTTTATAGTAAGCTTTCAAATCATCATAGGTCCAAGATAACACATCGATATATTATTTGAATAAGGAAACATATTGATCAACCTCCTCAGTGGTGTAATCAACTCCCAGGTTGACATATTTCGAGGAACTGTCAGTTCCAATATTGAATTTTCTCGTTTCTTGCACTTTTCGAACTGAAACTTCTTCAAGGAGATTCTTAACAGGATCTTCTTTTGTAAAAGGAGATTCAAATTGTATACAATCTTTGGGGACAACATCCAAGTGATCGTCTTCACCACCATCATCATTATTTAACAAAAAATTCTCCAGTTGTTCATCGTTCTCAAATACTTGCAAGTATTCAATGTTATTAGGTACAGATGGTCGAAAAGCTATTTCTACTTTGAAAAACATTTTGCTTTGGACATCGTCTGGGTTTGACAATGAGGCCACCAAGGCTAATGAATATGCCTTGTGATTTTTGTCCTATGGAATGAAAGAAATGTTGAAGGAATTGAAAGATTCCATCAATTCGTTAACTCTTTTGAAATATAACTTGTCTTTCCTTTTTGATTTTATACCTCTCGGAAACTTGATTGATGACCAACTATGAGTTGTCGATTACAATGAGATGTTCTATTTTCATTTCGTGTGCAAGGATCATCCTTTGGATCAAAGCTTCATATTCTGCCTCGTTATTTGAGCATGAAAACTCCAGTCTTACAACATGTCAATGCATAATCTTACTTGGGCTCAAAAGAACAATTCCAACTCCATTCCTAGATTTTGAAAAAGCTCCATCGAAAAACGTCCTCCAGTAGCCTTCAAACAAACACTCTTGATTCTTGACGTCTTTAACTTTCTCTAGGATTTCATTATGCTCCATGTCTAGGATAACATAGTTTCCAATCCTGACATCTATGCAATCCTCCATCAATTGATTGTCCTTCTTCTTGAAAGAGAAGAGTTTTCTAGGTTCTTGGGGTACTTTAATCATCACTCCCTCTTTGTCTGGTAGCATCATACAACTTCCATCATTCATTATATATCCATCGATCATGGATGTCCAATATCTTACCAGCATAACTCCATATGCTGGGGGAAGGTATACCACAATAATATTGAAAACTGTAATGAAATGGGGGGATGTTGTAATCTAAGCATAAAATTCCTTGATTTCTCCATAAGATGGAACTTTTCTATAATCAATTGAATATATGCTTTCACCAATTTCATAATACTTAGTGCAACTCATGCCCAATGCCTCCATGACCGCAAGCGACATTATATTATTTGTCGCGCCAGTGTCAACTAAACAATTATGTAATGCAACATAATGATTTTCAATTGAAATGTAGAAGGGCAGACTTTTACCTCTGAGCTTGGCAGTTGATGGGCTCTGGATTTGTTTTGGACTGGTAATGACAGCTTCATCTCTTTCAGATGGATCATCCAACAAATTCAAAATGTTATGCCTTTGTTGGTGAATCTTCACCACTTCCGTAAAGGGAAAAGTTATTATCAATTTACTTAAGTCCTCCATGAAATTATACATTATTTGAGTGGAGTTTGACGCCAGGTGTTGCCTTTTAGCTCCATTTCCATCCTTCACTTTCTCATTTGACACTTTTTCATTTGTTTTTCCTTTTTGTTTTTCCTTGTGAGAGTCGCCTTTATTTTTTGGTCTATTTACAAACCCTCTTGTCTGGGTGACGTTTTCTTGGGATTTGGGATCATTTTCGCCCTCTCCAAATATATACATGGACGTCTCGCATCCATCCATCTTCACAATTTTGGAGCTCTCATCAGGTGAGCAATAATTTTCTTGCTCAATCAATTGCTTGTCATAGACATAATCCAAAACAACTGCATTTGGAGTAAGCTATCTGGGAACCCTTGGTCTTTGTGGGTTATCTGTGTTCTCAAACCTCACTCTGTTTTCTAGGGGAGGGTTTCTCCTTTGCTCTGGGATTGACATTCTTGGATTTGGCATGTAATTATCTCCCCTTCTTAGTCTGGTTATCTTGTTCT
>CBVK0101039524.1:0-17633 GCA_900067695.1 Picea abies | reverse complement strand
ACCGAGATCTACACTCTTTCCCTACACGACGCTCTTCCGATCTCACCCAATTCTTCATTTACTTCCCCCCCATCATCAGCATAGTTTTCCTGCAAGGGAGGTCTGATCGGCTGATCAGGGCCTCTCTGATCTCTTTGGTCCCTTTGATCCCTAGGGTCCCTGGGATCTCTTTGCCTGATCTGAGGTGGATTTATTCTAAAATTGGGGTTCCGTATCTGGGGAGCAGGTGCGTTGTCCCTGGGAGGGTTTCTGTCGGACAAATTTATTCTTTCCATCATTAATTCCACTGTACGGGCCAAAGAATCCAACTTGGAATCTGTGGTCAATGTGGAAGGCTCTTCTTTGATAGTGACCCTTCTTTTTGACCTTTGTCGGGCCCATTTCGCCAACAGATTTTCCTCCACACTAATAGCACATTTCTGCATGTCTTCAAGGGTGGCAGCATTTCTTTCTCTCAACTGGTAAGACATGTCTGCATCGAAACCATCAGGAAATTTAATCAATGCCAAACCCGGGGGAGGTTTGATTTCATTCGAGATTGCATTATACAAATTGTTAAAATGGGTGCAATAATCTTGGACTGTCTCACCTTGATTTCTTTTTATGTTCTCGTACTCAGACAGTATTTGGAGAGGGTTTTTCTTTACCTCCCATCTGTCGAGGAAACTTCTTTGGAAGGCGACAAGGTCAGGGATTGATGCTGCAAGTAAGGCTTTAAACCACTTCTTGGCATCCCCTGTCAGACTCTGGGCGAAAAGTCTCATTTGAACGTCGACTTCCTCAACTTCTTGTAAATCCATGTAGTCATTCATTTTATCTACATGTTGTTGTGCGCTTAATGTTCCTTTGGCATCAAACTGTGGCATTCTAGTCTGGTAGTCTTGGGGCATGGCATGCAGAGGTGCAGCCAACACCAAAGGTACATATCTAGCTGCCATGATGGGCGGAGGAGGCGGAACGACGACCGGGGTGGTAGGAGAGGTAGCAACTGAAGACGAGGGTGACGAAGGACTGGGTGGGGCTGAGGTAGTGATTCATAGCTTAGTCATAGGAGACAAGACTTCAGGGGTTCGAGGTTGCACCACAGTTGGGTCGAAGACAAGTTTAGACACGAAGGTTTCGGACCGAGCTCTAACTAGGTTTCATAGCGGAAAAGGCTCAAGATCAAGGTTTGGTAAGCTATCTGGTTCTCCGAGAAAAGCAGGAGACTTGCAAAGTGGAGAACTGCTCGTCGAACTGGAGATGAAGGTCTTTCGCCTCAATAATTGTTCGGGGTTATCTAATGCAGCAGAGGGTTCTGGGTCTGGATGAGATCAAGTGTGGACTTTCTTGGGAGCCAGAACTCTTTTTTGGGTTTTGTATATATATTTTTATTTTATGATAAATACAGACTAAGGGAGATTTCTATGCTGACATCGTCTAACTTCCAATTGTTCCTGAGCAACTATGTCACGTTCGATGGCTGCCCATGAACGTTCGAGCTCTTCCCGGTTATTTGTTGTTTGGAGGATTAAGTCAAAAAGGTTTGACACAATATGAGTTTGATTGGATAGTCCCGGCTCGATATTACGTTGTACTGCTGCAGGGACAGTCATAGAGGGACAAAGGTACCAGGAAAGATACTGGAAGTAATATATACAGAGTTAATCAACCTCTAAATATTACTTTCTTCTCAAAGTCAAACTTTCTTTAGGGGAAAGAAGTCGTGAGATATCAATTTTAGTTCGTCCCCAGTGGAGTCGCCATTTATGTTAGCACTCAGTAAATTTCTTAGAGGTTGAAGAAGAAGAAATCTACTAAGGTAACCTTAACCAACCACTTTAGAGCTGGGATCTAGCCCTTCCAGCTCCAGAGAGGGATCTCTCTGTATGATTTAGCTTTGTCTTATTTTCAGATATTAGGCTAGTTAAAGAAATCGTTGGTTTTGTTATAAAGGGTTTGTAAAGTTGGTTGAGACAAACTACACGTCCATTGGGCTATGGGGTCTGTTTAAATCAAATCCGAGAAATAACTAGAAACACCAAAGAAGTTTTCCACAGGGCGAGGTAATACATTCACTGGATCTTTAATATTTAAAATGATGAATGGAAGAAAAGACAAGGAAAATAACTTCAACTAACAAGCAGTTAAGAATTTCTTAATTGAAGATATTTAGAAGATAAACATTTAAATCTCTAGAATCGGAAACAGGGTATCAGAGATAAATCCTGCAACAAAACGCTATTCATAAAGATTATATTCAGACAACAAAATAAAATACGGAGAAAGAAAACATTAACTCAGGGAATCACATCACCAGTGAACATACGCAAGAATCCTGTAAAACGCCTCTTCTTTATTAATGGTGGATCTCTTCAAAATTGATACAGCTTGATAGCAATCGGGTGTGCAAATCAACAACCCTCAATACATCGAAAAATAGAGTATTTATAAAAAAAATACATACGCTCCTGTCATAACTGATCAGGACGTGCTCACACTATTTTTAGACTAACTATCTTAACTAATCAAAACTGCTTTGATAAATCATTGCAACTATTTACTGAATTTCAGGGGTAGGCCATTGGCGAGGTGCCTTCGCAACCTCTGCTGATAGGATAGCTGACTGGAAGAGACAGCTCATCTACTAATCTAGTAGATCACACAGTTCTTCCCATCTGATATGACCTGGCACTGTGATTTTAAGCAATCTTCGGTACACTTCGTCCATGTCTGTGTACTTAGCAAATGTAGGCTTGACGACGAAAATGTGCTTAATTTCATGCTGGATACTGATATCCAACTGCAAGGCATCCATGAATGCTCTTCCTGTGATGTTTGCCTGTATTCCTGCGAACTTAGAACTGTCCTTGGACACTTCGATCAACATTTTCTTATAATCCGGGAGCGCCATCAATTTGTCATTTACGACCTTCATGCCAGGCAGGCCTTTCCTTTACAGAGGATCTATCTTGTGGAAAAACTTCTACACTCCTTGATCCATGACTTGGATCTTCTCCTCTAGCTAAAGCATGAGACCTCTTTTGCTCAGAACCCTTTTCACTTCCAATATGGTTTCTGTCCTGTCTTCAATTTTCAACTCCTCAAGTTCCTCCTGGGTATTAGAATTCAGGAACCTTATGATTTCATTAGCCTGGGCTGGCATGTCGCCCAGTTCAGTTCTGATTTTCTCCACAGCCTGTTTTCTCCTCTCGAGCAACTCGTTCTGTTCAAACATGATTTGAACCATTGGCCAGATTTCATTAATGGACTTAGAGATATCCGTCCACACTAGTTCTTTAACTTCAGCCAAGGTCTTTCCGGCCAATGTCTGTTTCTGGAGCTGCTGTAGCTCCTTCCTGATCTGCTCGTTCACCTGCTTCTCCTTTGACAAACTTGTCTGAAAGGAAGTCTTCAGCTCCAGGAGATTCTCCAATTCTTTCTTGAGCCTGCTGATTTCTGACTCTTGCAGGTTCATTCTTTCCATAGACTTGGCCAGGTCTGTAGCTCCTTCTGGAAGGGGAACTGTTGTTGCAGATGGAATGACTGTCACCGTTGGTGTTGCAATTGGGATAGCACTCAATGGAATGCCTTCCATTGGCTTTGCCTGCTCTTTCTCCTTGAGCAGTCTCTCCATCTCTGCTTTCATCTCCTTTAACTGTGCATTCTGCTCCAGGAGTAATTTCAGCATTTCATCCTTTTCGCCTTCCCTTTCAGCTATTTCTTTCATCTATGGGTTCTCTGTTGGAGGGAGATTCAGCTGTTTTCTCAAAGAGGCTATGTCATAATTTTTCTTTTTGATCATCTCCTCAACAACCTTGACGTTCATCGGGTTGTAACCAATCTTGAGGACCAGTTCCTCCAACGTCTTTATCCTGTTGTCCTTAGCGAAGGAAGACATCTTCTCTAGCTTCAGTTGGGTCTGGGCATTGCTCAAAGCTATCCGAAACTTTGACGTAGAAGTTGCAACACGGGCTAAAGTGTGGGAAATCATTTCCCCAGTTTTCTTATACAGATCCATCTGATCTGTCGGATGCACATCTTTTGCTTGAAACTCAAACGTGGACCTCCTGTAATCAGATATCACCTTTGGATCAGGCACTTGTGCTTGGAGGAACGCCATATGCATCCTACCCTTCTCTGTATCAAATGTTGAAAGAATTCTATGCTGGGCCGTGGATGACTGCTTCTGGAACTGTGCATAAGTGCTGCTGGTGAGTGACTGGTTCTTCTTTTTTATCGTGTCATATTTTTCAAAAATGCCCAACTTCGGCCCAGTGTTAATTGGTGGAGTGTCCAAGGGGGAATATGAGGATTTTAATTCTTTGGTCCCATCCTTATGCTGACTGGAGCCGAAAGGAAAACTGAGTTGCTTAGCCCCAGTGGTGGTCACTGTGGTGGGTGTGATCTCTTGCTCCACTGTCGTGCCTGTCGTTGGAGCCATCCTCGGCTTTTTGGCGTGCATTTTAAATTCCTCCAAAGACACCTCTGTTACCAGAGAAGATGCTTCTTGCCGGGGCCTCTTTTCCTTAGGATTCTGAGGTGTGGCCGTGGGTGGTGCGCTTTTTGAGGGTACCTGTCCTTTCATCCCGACAGTTGGTTCCACGTCCACCAATGTATCGGGCTCCCATTCTGTTTGATTAGCAAATCTTTCGATTTCTGGCCTAGGCTCATGTGCATATGGGGCATTCTTATTCTTGACTCTCATCTCAGAAATGATGCCACAGGGATCGTAATGCCAAGTGAAACTTGTCAGGAATTTCATTTCCCTCAACAGTTTTTCTGCTTCATCACCTGCGCCTCTACTATTGTAGATGAAAGAGCCTATCTGCCCTTTAATCCGCAATTGTTGCTTCTTTTTAAGAGAAAAAAAGTGCATATCATCAGAATTCATAATTTGTCTAATGTATTCCAGCGCGAAAATCCTTACCGGTATGTATCTCGGAAGCTTGTATGGTGCCAGCTCGCACCCATAAACTCGGATCTCGGAGTGTTTCTGATACAAGTACCAGTCTCCTGTCTTCGCATTGTCGGAGAGGTGTAGAACTCTCCGGACTTCGTCATTTATCTGTGGCTCAGGCATGCCACTTAACATACTTACCACTGGGTGGTAAAACTGATCAATGAATTTCATGAAGTCGTATTCGACGAAATTGTATTTCAGAAGAGACGTCCACACTATGACTGGATGTGGCCTACCGTCGGCATCCATCTTCTGCATGGAGAAATTGAACTTGTCTGCTTGGAAGTAGATGAACATGTAAGCCAGAATAGATGAATACATGAACATACCCTCTATGGTGAAATTAACAAATTGTTCATGGATGTTGTTGGCTAAGAAAGTGTTGTAATCGAACTGCGTGGTAGGTTGTTCTTCATTTGAGAAGATAGACAGAAAACCCAGGATGGGTTCGTCTACCCATTTATCGGAATAGTACCCAAGCAAGGCACACAGGGCGGAAATAATTTGATTTCCTTTGGTGGAAAACAAAGAAGAAGGGTATAGGGGGTTGGTGGATGGGAGCGGAGCGGAAGTGGGGAGGAAAATCCCAACTGTCAGAGCTCTCTGCGGGAAGGTCATCTTTTGATAAAGCTCGGTGAGGATTTCCAAGTTGAGAGGGGACACAGATTCGGGGTGGCTTATCTGCATCATCTGGTCAATATCCTCTGGGGTGATGAAGAAAAGGACGTCCCCCGACGAAGAAAAAATGGCTTTCTGGTCGGGGACGTAGTGAGCTTGGCACTTGAGTGAAAATTCTGGGAAATGGTGGATTTGGGGGAACAGATATATGGGCAAATTGGACTCCCAGAGCCCAATCTTGTCACTCTGGTCCAAGAAGACTTCCCGGAGCCATGACTGCAGGTCAGAGAATTCGAAACTGCATATAGTGTCCGCTATCAACCGATACTTATCAACCAGGGGAATTTTATCCAGGTCCACCGGAGGAGGAACGAACGGATTCTCTTCCTCTTCAGCTTGCTTTGTTTTAGACGCCATCTCAGCAACCGTACCTGTAACAAACAACGTTAGTGGGGTCTACTGGGGGTGGAGGAAAACGACGGGGTAGCAATAGGAAGACGATAGATACGTTCTCTGGTGCGATGGATGTTTCTGGCGCGAGGGATGAATTAACGAGTTAAAATGGGCACAACGGTATTTTTATTCGAAACCAGGTCAGTCGAACGCGGGAAAATGGTCAGCATGACAACGGGCATATTATCCAGTTATTAATGGACAACGGGCCACTTGGGGTGATATGGCAGGTGATGGTAACCAAAGTATACGGACGACTGACGTGAAGGTTGGTGATTGAGGGTAAAAGTCGTCAAAGGGGGTTGCTCATGAGTGAAGGGAGTTACGGGACTGACAGCCTGGACTGACGGAGGTTATGGGAAGTGACACGACCCTAGGAACAAGTGGGCCAAGTGGGCTCAGTGGAGGGTGACGTCCAGGGGTGTATGGGAGTCAGACAGCATGTGGGGGATATGACCTCTAGACCATTAGAACAATGCCACCTGTAATCAAGGGGCCCGCCGCACGAATATTCATTCCAGACGCCCCCCCTTTGGTTAAAAACAGAACACCCGGGGGGGTCTGGAATCAGTCACGAGCCATTGATCTACGCGCTTGTTTTATGGCCGTCCAGATCTGCGCACTCCTTTCAGATGTATTCACTAATTCTAACCTAGGGGCTATCTGATCAGGATTAGAGGGTCTGATCAGATGTATTCACTAATTCTAACCTAGGGGCTATCTGATCAGGATTAGATGGTCTGATCAGATGTATTCACTAATCTATCAACATTGGAAATTTAAAAGAACTTGGTCATGCTTGAAAGGTATGACCAAGTCACTGTTATTGCATGGGGCTTTTTATTTCAAATATTTTTTCCCTCTTTTCTTTTTCTTTTCTCTTTTCTTTTCTTTTCTTTTTCTTTTTCTTTTTCTTTTCTTTTTCTTTTCTTTTCTTTTCTTTTTTCTTTTTGCAAAAATGAAAAATGGATTTCCAATAAGAACACTAGATACAGATAATATCAATAATATCCAAGTCATAAGTTGATTCCCATATTTTATGGGGTGATAACATTGTGGTCGAGTGTTTTTCTACAATAGAAACCCCGAAACCCCAAGAGTTGATCTGAATCGCCCATCATTTGGGGCACGTGTCGGAAACCTGGAGAGAGTCGGGAATCTGAGAATCAGAGTTTTCGAGCACATAGAAATCTTGTCACACGGAGTCGCGATTCGCAATTTCCCGACAAGATCTGAACCGTTCATTTTGGAGGACGCGTGGCAGAGGTCTGTGCCATCGGAGGAAGTTCCAACAAGGAGTAAGTCCATCGGCGATTGGAGCTCTTAGGGAAATCAGGGATCCCGGTGACAAGTGATTCATACACTTTGAATTCACGATCCGCGAAACCCCGATCAGTGGGGAATAGCTGTCAGCATAGCAGCTAAAGGAGGAGTCGTAGTGGAAGTCGGGTGTCAACTGAACGAGGAATCGGCATTCAAGAGATCAAGAACCCCACGGGTAAGTGTTTGTAGCATTAAAATTCCCGTAGCCCCGACGGGGTGAGACCGTGGTCACAGGTTACAGTCATATGGTGTGAAGCCTATAGACAGAGGGCTATCGTGGAAAGGGCGCATCGTGATTCGGGGAATCGCGAGTCTTGGGAACACGGGCATTTCGACATCGTAAACCCCGAAATCTTGACGGGGTTATTGCTGTGGTCATATAAGAGCCGGTCGCGTGGACTAAAGGCTTAGCCAAGCAGACTGAGGCCACTAAAGGGGGCGCATCGGAGACCGGGGACCAGCATTTCAAGTCATCAGAATGTTGTGGGTGTTAAAAAAAACCCCGATAGAGGAAACCCTGATAGAGCAAAGGGGGATTTCGAGAGGAGTTTCCTGTGGAAGGAAGATTTCTCGATAGGGAAATAGAAGAATTTCACAGTTCTTCGGGCCGAGGAAGGAGAAAGGTCTTGTGAGCAGACGTCCCTTGGTTGGCGTGCCTGCGTCAAGTGGTATCAGAGCATAGAAAAGATTCTTTGCTTTCTGTAGCAGAGAACAAAGAGAATTCACCATGCCGCCAAAGAGAAGGGGTAGAGAATCAACCGATCCAGAGGAGGAAAGGGAATTGTCTAGAGAAAGAGAAATGTCCAGAGAAAGAGGTAGTCAAGGACAGAATCCAGACGTAGAGAGAGATACGAAATCTTCGTGCCAGAATGGAGGACATGGAGACATCACGAAGGCGGAAGGCTGATGTAGGAGATATCAGTGAATCCGAGGATGAAGGTGGTGCTGGACATAGAGAAGAAGAAATCCCAGTGGAAGATGCCACCAATGAGCGTTTAATTAAGGCTATCACTCGGATGAGTTCGAGAACAAAAATGGACATTCCAGCTTATGAAGGAAGTCTGGATGGGGAAGAGTTGCTAGATTGGATTAGAGCTCTTGACACTTACTTCGATTATGAAGATATCGAAGATGATAAGAAGGTCAGACATGCCGTCACAAGATTAAAACGACATGCAGCATTGTGGTGGGATGAACTGCAAGCTGACAGGCATTGCCAAGGCAAGCAGAAGATTAAGAGCTGGGACAGGATGATTGCAAAGATGAAGACGAAATTCATTCCCAGGGACTATCAAATTTCTCTGTTCAGGAGGATGCAGAATCTGAGACAGAAGTTGATGACAGTGAAGGAGTATACTGAGGAATTTTACAGGTCAAATATTAGGGCAGGTCATCGCGAAAACAATGACAAAAAGGTGTCCAGGTATATGAATGGCCTGAGGTATGAAATTCAGGATGAGCTAAATTTGGCAACCATCCGAACGGTGGAGGATGCATACCAATTGGCTCTGAAAGATGAGGATAAGCTGAGCCGCAAACAATGTTAGAGGGTCAGAGGCAGAAGTTATCCCAGAGGCAAAGCAGTTGCCCAAGATAGATACCAGAAGCCCAAGGATGACTGGAAGAAACCTCAGACTCAGACAGAAAGATGTGGAACCTCACAGAGAAGACCATATGCTGAGCAAAGAGAATAGCATACTGAACAAAGAGGAGGATATGCTGATAATGATAGGTTTCCTCGTACCAAAGGTAGAGGAAGAGGAAGAGGTGGAGTAATTACATGCTTCACATGTGGAAAGAATGGCACAGGTCGTTTGAGTGTCCAGAGAAAAAGAAAGAAATCGGAGAGACTCATATCGCCGAGGCTCAGAGGCGAGATACTGAGTCAGAATACGCTGAAAGCATAAGGTCATTGGTGATGTGGAAAGTCCTTTTGACACCAGAGAAGGAAATGGAAATTTCAGCGCAGAGGAACAATCTTTTTAGGACTGTCTGTAAGACCAAGGATAGAGTGTGCAAGGTCATTGTGGACAGTGGGAGCACAGATAATCTCATTTCAACCAAGATGGTAGAAAAGCTGGAGCCGGAGACAATTGATCACTCGTGTCCATACAAGGTTTCATGGCTACAGAAGGGACATCAGGTAAATGTCACTAAACAATGCTTAGTTGACATCAAGATAGGAAGATATAATGATAAAATTTTGTGTGATGTTATTCCTATGGATGTTTGTCATTTATTGCTGGGAAGACCATGGAAGTATGATAGAAATGTGATTCATGATGGGAGAATGAACACATATACCCTGGAGAAGAATGGGAGAAACCACACATTGTATCCGATTGAGGATAAAGAAGTAAAATCGGAAGTAAGCAACAGAGTACTTCTCATGAGTGGAAAGGAACTTCTTACAGAAGTTAAGAAGGAGGATCCACAATTCTTTGTGGTCAAAAAACCGAGAATTGTTATGACTAGCACAAAGGTGGATGATTTTCCAGAAGAAGTTCAGGAACTGCTGGAAGAGTTCGCTGATATTACAGTGGACGAACTACCTCGTTCATTGCCACCAATGAGGAGTGTGATTCATTAGATAGACCTCATACCAGGAGCTAGTTTACCAAACAAAGTTGCATATAGATTGACGCCATAGGAGAATGAGGAGGTTAAAAGACAATTCCAGGAGTTGTTGGACAAAGGCTTGTTCAGGGAAGGCTTGAGTCTGTGTGTTGTTCCAATAGTACTCAGTCCGAAGAAAGATGGAGGCTGGAGGATGTGCACTGATTCAAGAGCCATCAACAAGATAACTATCAGGTATAGATTCCCATTGCCAAGGATGGATGATCTGATGGATTGCTTAAGTGGGGCAAATTTTTTTTCAAAGATAGAATCTTTGAAGAGTGGATATCATCATATTCGTATGAGAGAAGGTGATGAGTGGAAAACAGGATTCAAGACAAATGAAGGTTTGTATGAATGGCTTGTCATGTCGTTTGGGTTGACGAATGCACCGAGTACCTTTATGAGGTTGATGAATGAAGTCTTGAAGGAGTTCATTGGGAAATTTTTCATTGTGTATCTGGATGACATATTGGTTTTCAGCAAGACAAAGGCTGAACACTTGAAGCATTTGACTATTGTGATGAAGAAGCTACAGCAGGAGAAGCTATTGATTAATATGAAAAAGTCCTCATTTATGAAGACATAACTCATTTATTTGGGTTTTGTTATTTCAGCTAATGAGTTGAAGATGGATCCGGAAAAGGTGGAGATAATTAAGAATTGGCCATCACCGAGAAATATTTTCGAGGTGAGAAGTTTTCATGGATTGGCTAGTTTCTACCGAAAGTTCATCAGAAATTTCAGTGGGATTAGTGCGGCAATGATGGATACCGTAAAGAAAAGACATAAATCTTTTCACTGGACTGAAGAGGCTGAGAAGAGTTTCAATTTGTTGAAACGAAAGATTACAGAGCAACCGGTTTTGGTGTTGCCGGATTTTCAAAAGACATTTCAGGTGAAATGTGATGCAAGCGGGTTTGCCATAGGAGCGGTCTTGAGTTAGGAGGACAGACCGATTGCATATTTTAGAGAGAATCTGAATGAGGCAAAAAAAAAGTACTCCACGTATGATAAGGAGTTCTATGCCATCATCCAGGCATTGAAAAAGTGGAGGCACTATTTGATTCCAAAGGAATTTATTTTATATAGTGATAACCATGCATTACAGTTTGTAACTCAACAAGAAAAGTTGAATCAGAGGCATGCTAAGTGGGTTGAATACATGCAAAATTTCACTTTTGTAATAAAGCATATTTCTGGTACTACTAACAAAGTGGTTGATTCTTTGAGCAGGAAATGTTTGTTGTTGCAGGAGTTCAAAGTAAGGACGTTAGGATTTGATGATATGAGGGACATGTATGCAGATGATCCGAATTTTGCAGAAGCATATGAAGTAGCTGAGAATCCAGTTCTCAGAGACAGAAGCCCTTGGATAGACTATATGGTCCAAGAAAGGAGTGTTGTTCAGAGGCAACAAACTGTGCATTCTGAATTGCTCCATGAGGGAGAATCTGTTAAAGGAGAAGCACAATGGTGGATTGGCAGGGCATTTTGGCCATGACAAGACATTTGCAAAGCTAAGCGAAGCATACTTTTGGCCAGGGATGCAGTCGGAGGTCAAGAGGTTTGTGGACAGATGCAGGATTTGCCAGCATTCAAAGGGAAGGAAACAGAATGCGGGTTTTTATCAACCATTGCCCACACCTGAGAAGCCGTGGGACGAAATTAGCATGGATTTCGTGTTGGGATTGTTGAAGACACAAAGAGGTGTTGATTCAATCTTTGTGGTAGTTGACAGGTTTTCTAAGATGGTACACTTCATTCCATGCCAGAAAACCAGCGATGCAACTCACATCGAAAATTTGTTTTTCAAAGAGATCGTTCGACTTCATGGACTGCCGAAAAGCATAGTTTCGGACAGAGACACAAAATTCATAGGGCATTTCTGGAGGACATTGTGGAAGAAGCTGGGAACTAACTTGGCATTTAGTTCGGCTTATCACCCTCAAACGGATGGGCAAACGGAAGCGGTGAACAGGAGCCTAGGAGACTTGCTGAGAAGCTTGGTGATGAAGCACCATAGCAGTTGGGACAATATATTGCCACACGCAGAGTTTGCTTACAATGACTCAGTAAATCGGAGCACAGGAAAAATTCCATTCCAGATTGTCTATGGGAGGCAACCAAGAGGAGTTTCTGAACTAAGGGATTCAGAACAGACTGATACTAGTAGTGCTAGTGCAGGAGAATTTGCTAAAGCGATGAAGAAACTTCACAGCCAGGTGAAGGAGCGACTATTGAAGTCAAGTCAGAAGTACAAGCGCAGAGCAGATCAGCATCGGAGATAACTTCAGTTTGAATTTGGTGATCTGGTTTTGGCATATTTGAAGAAAGAAAGGTTCCCAAGAGGAACATATAACAAGCTGAAGATGAAGAAAATTGGACCATGCAAAGTCTTGAAGAAGATGGGACAAAATGCTTATGAAATTGAGTTACCAAATGGGATCGGAATATCTCGGATATTTAATGTTTCGGATCTATATCCATATAAAGCTTATGAAGCAGGAGAAGAAGGTGATGATCAACCAGACGTCCAGTGGCAGAAGCAGATGCCAGTTGCAGAAAAGCCACAGATGGAGCAAATACTGAATAAACGAGTGGGTAAGAAAACCAGAAGGAAAGAATATTTTGAATATTTGGTCAAGTGGAAGGGACATCCAGTTGAAGATGCCAGCTGGGAGACTGAAGCAGAGATTTAGAAGCATGGACATACTGTGCAGGAGCTCATGGATAGGAGCCCATGCAAATTTTCAAGCAAGGGAGTATGATGCAGGAGCATCCCTCATGACAAGCAAAACCAACGTGGAAGCAGAAGACAGCTGGAAGACGTCCAGCGCAATTTTTTGAATTTTTAAATTTTCCCTTGAAGTTGATGCATTGAATATAAATGAGATCATTTAATTTAGGCGCCTTGGTAAAATGTAATCAGACCTCGAGCCATACGCTCTCGTCTGAGATAGACAGAGGCATTTATAAGTAGTAAATGTAAGTAGGTAGAATTGAATATTTAGATTAGACAGTTCTAGAAGAAGGAGGGAAACGGGATATAGACACCCTCATTGTATCGTTGTAACATTAACAGGAAGAGTTAGAAGAATCTAGAGCATAGGAGAGAAGCAGAGAGCTGTAGAAGAACACCCATGTACAGATCTTGAATTAATAGAAGAAGTTGATTCAGATTCACGGTTGTTGTGTTATTCTCTATGTATGTGTGTTGAATGCTCTGCTTATGAATATTTCTCCTGTCAGGCATTTTTTGTTATGCCGTGCTTATGATTTCATGTGTTAAGATAGAAGTCTAAGAGGAAGTGAGTGAGTTACAATTGCTTCTCCTTTTGAGCAAGGATTCCTGCAAGAAGTGCAGTTGGAGTCGTTCGCAAGGAGTGCATTGACAGAAGGCTCAGGGAGTTAAACTCTTGTTCTCAAAGCTCTCAGAAGTGAAAGTGGGTTGCTAAAGCCATGCAAGGAGTGCGCATACTAAGGAGAGTCTCAATCGTGAAACTGAGTGAAGCGTTGAAGGACTACTGCTGCAGGGTGAGCAGAGTCAAGAAAACTCAACACTTAGAAGTGGTTGAGAATTGCCGCAAGGGGTGCGTGCAAAGAACCTCCTTGAGGTTGAAGCAATTAAGGAAAGCTCAGGAGGGATAAGGCTTCCAAATCCATCGAGGATAAGCACCGAGAGTTTGTGCATAAAGTGATTAAATAGGCGCTGCAAAGTTACACGCAAAAGAACCAGTGTTCGTAGAAAATATCTAAGAAGGAAGTGGACGGTCAGGATCTCATAGAGGAGATCGATAGGATCCCGTCAGCCGTTGGATCTATCGAAGAAGTGAAGAGGTTACGGTTGTGCTGGGAGTTCAAGCTCCAGGGGTCGTGAACCGTCGAATCGTGGACCAGTTACCCGTCAGCCGTTGGATCTGACAGAAGTCGCACGAGAGTTCCCATCAGGATTTGAAGGATCGAGAATCCCGTGGTCGAGTGTTTTTCTACAATAGAAACCCCGAAACCCCAAGATTTGATCTAAACCTCCCATCATTTGGGGCGCATGTCGAAAACCTGGAGAGAGTAAAAAATCGAAGAATTGGAGTTTTCGAGCACACAGAAATCTTGTCACACGGAATCGCGATTCGCGATTTCCCGACAAGATCTGAACCATTCATTTTGGAGGACGCGTGGCAGAGGTATGTGCCATCGGAGGAAGTTCTGACAAGGAGTAAGTCCATCGGCGATTGGAGCTCATCGGGAAATCAGGGATCCCGGTGACAAGTGATTCATACACTTTGAATTCGCGATCCATGAAACCTCGATCATTGGGGAACAGCTGTCAGCATAACGGCTAAAGGAGGAGCCGTAGTGGAAGCTGGGTGTCAGCTGAATGAAGAATAGACGTTTAAGAGATCAAGAACCCCACGGGTAAGTGTTTGTAGCATTAAAATTCCCATAGCCCCGACGGGGTGAGACCGTGGTCACAGGTTACAGTCATATGGTGTGAAACCTATAGCCGGATGGCTATCGTGGAAAGGGCGCATCACAATTCAGGGAATCACGAGTCTTGGGAACACGGGAATTTAAACATCAAAAACCCTAAAATCCTGACGGGGTTATTGCTGTGGTCATATAAGAGCCAGTAGTGTGGACTAAAGGCTTAGCCAAGCAGGTTGAGGCCACTAAAGGGGGTGCATCGGAGAACGGGGACCGGCGTTTCAAGTCATCAGAATATCATGGGTGTTAAAAAAAACCCCGATAGAGCAAAGGGGGATTTCGAGAGGAGTTTCCTGTGGGAGGAATATTTCCCTATAGGGAAATAGAAGAATTTCACAGTTCTTCGGGCCGAGGAAGGAGAAAGGTCATGTGAGTGGACGTGCCTTGGTTAGCGCGTCTACGTCATATGACAGCTTTCAAACATGATCAATAGGAGGGAAATTGTTGGATCCTCTATTATACTCATGAAATTGCAAGCAATAAGGGGTGCTTCTAGCATGGTCTACAAAAATATGACCAATCATGTCACTACAACCTAATTGGTCTAATGTCAAAGCTATAAAATCCAACATAAATGAAATATTGATGGCATAAGTCAAAGAGTGATCCAGGAGGATCTAAGAACACTCATAGAGGTCCAGGAGAATTCGAAACTCTCACGGGGAGCCACGAAGGGTAAAAAATGCTCAAAATTCAACTATCTCAAAAGTGTGAGAAATTGGCATCAATGCGAAGAGAGCATCGTCGTTTTTCCAACGATGAAAACGACACGTCAAACGAATTTCGTATGAAAAATTTATGGGCAGTGAAAGTTCAAGTCAACCCTAAAGAGACATGTGGTAGGCTCTGAGAGAGACATGTGGCAGACTCATTGGTTGAAAAGTAACATGATTGTTGGCAGCTGATGTGGCAGGTAGTACCTCCAGGAGGCCCAGTTACATGATGACAAGTGGTAGATATGATCCAATCACAATTAAACATGTGACACAAGTAGACTAACCAAGTCTTGACATGTGGCTATCCTTCATTGACTTTTATTGGATTGGTTATTATTATAGTATATATATATACATATATTATATATTATATATATATTATATATATTATATATTTAACGATAATATATTAACCCACTTGCCATTTTAAAAGTTATAGGCAGTCAAAGTTCAAGTCAACCCTAAAGAGACATGTGGTAACCCTAAAGAGACATGTGGTAGGCTCTGAGAGAGACATGTGGTAGACTCACAGGTTGAAAAATGGCAACTCCAGATATTGACAAGTGACACCATATAGGTGACATGGAACATGATTGTTGGCAACTGATGTAGTAGGTAGTACCTCCAAGAGGCCCACTTACATGATGACAAGTGCATGATGACAAGTGGTAGATATGATCCAATCACAATTAAACATGTGACTCATAAGTAGACCAACCGAGTCTTGACATGTGGCTATCCTTCATTGACTTATATTGGATTGGTTATATATATGTATATATATATATATAACCATAATATATTAATCCACTTGCCATTTTAAAATCCACGTGGAGTAGTTATAACAACATATATGTAACAAACTTACTATATATATCCATTCAAAATTCGTGTGGGTTTGATTTATAATATATAGAGTATATTATAACCACAATAATAAAACAATATGCCATGAAAATAGAAGTTGTGGGTTTTTGAACCATCGATCTCTCGCCATGCCAACAACTTTAGCAACCTCCACTAGACAACATGTCATGGATAAGGTTTGTTTAAACAAACCATAACTAAAATATTTATTATGATACCAATATTCCATATTTAGTGGTATTCCTCCTAAAATTAGTAATAAGTTATCACTAATATTGGGATTTTATTAAAAGGGGTGGCCTATTTAATGGCACATACCCCAACTCATTTTACACACAATTGTTTTGTGTTTTACACACAATATATTTGTGTTTTTGAACACAACATTCTCATGTACTAAAGCTTTGTTCATTTTCTTTTGAAGTCAACATTGTAGTCTTTTGAGAGTTGTAGGGTATTTATAGTCATCAGAATAATTTTTCCGAGATGGAGTTGATGGTGACAATCTTATTACTCATTTGTAAGCCAAAATTCTACAAATTTGAGATTTTGAGTTGTAAGAGAGCCTTTGGGCATTTTGTAAAGAAGTATATAGTGTTTATATTCATTGGATTCGGTTTTTCGAGACAATGTTGAATTTGACATTTGTAATTGAGTTTGAGTAACATGCAATAAGGTCATTGTGAAACACAATTATTGCTTTCATGTGATTATGTATATGTTCATGTATGAATGATTATGCAAGTTATGTTAAAGTTTTTGGTTAAGTAAGATAAGACACTTCGATGCTATAAGCAATGTTAATAAAATAATCTTGGAATAAGAAAGTGGTGTCATACGTAATATTATTTGAGGATCAAGATATTAGAGACACTCGGTTCAGATCAAGTGGTGTATGATTTCTAATCCATTTTCGGATCAAGTGGTATAAGAGTTGGTTTGACAGGTGAATGCTTACAAGAGATAAACACAAGCTTGGTGAAGGAAAACTTGAGAGTTATTCAAGGAGCTTCATTCGAAGAGAAGAAATGGCTTCTCCAAGGAAAATAGGTCCTTATGGATATGAAGATGATTTATTCAATGCCTTTAATCAGATGAAAGCAATGGTGAACAAGTTTTACAGTGAGAGAGGATTACGAAAAGGAGAAAGTTCTAGACAAGTTAAGAAAGAAGATGATCTTCCTCCTTCTCCACCTCCTTCAAGACCTCCTTCTTCCCCTCCTTCCACACCTTCATCTCCTTCCACTTCTCCACCCTCATCTTCACGTAGGAAAATTTCTTCAAAAAATCCATTGTTAAAGTTGGATGTCAAGTTTAACTTTCCCATGTATAATGGTGAGCCTAATGCAAAGAAGCTAGAGAATTGGATTCGACAAATGGAAGTTTGCTGTCGTGTTCAATAGATTGATGAGGACAAGGTAAAATTTCAATTGGCCTCTCTTTGCCTTGAAGGCACAACATTGATTTGGTGGGAAGGTAAACTTCAAGAAGGTGTAGATTTTAACCTTGTACAATATTTACTGCAAACAGATTTCTAGTAAAAGAACAAAAAAAATACAATGGAAAATACAAACATTACATAGATATTTTTCCCCTGGAAACCCAAACCGGGA
>CBVK0101039521.1:0-14577 GCA_900067695.1 Picea abies | reverse complement strand
AATTTTACCACATAAACCAATAATAGGGTGCAATGTGATGGCCCCTGGCTGGGCCATGTGGCACCTTCCCATTCGACCTCCAATATGCCACGTGCCGACCATCCATTGGTCCATGCAACACTTACCAAGTCAACTTCCAAATCACCACTTTCCACATGTTAGTACGGTAACATGTCATGTCATCACTTGAAAACTCAGCAATCCACATCACCTTTCCATGTGTCAATACAATCACCTTGCCATGTGTTAGTATGGTCTACACAGTCAGCATTACGGACTGTACAGTCAGCAAAAAAATTAGATGTTTGGTAAAGTGGACAGAACATGATATCTCTCGCATATGATTTTCGTTTTAACCCACTCAAGTTGTGTTGGGATTGTGAGGATGAAGGCTATGTACGAGTCTGTTTTCAAGCAATTCCAAACACTTTGATTTTTAGCATATTTTGATCCCCTGGATCACTTGGTTTAGTCTTCAGATCCATAGTCCTATGGTGAGGCTGCTAGAAATCCCTTTTGGTAATCCACCATGCAGGTGAGTACAAATCCCTTCTCGAGAATTAGACTTGGGATCTAGTTCCCCTTCCTTCAAGAATGAAACTTGTCAGGTATAGATCGGTCTACAGGACCAAGAGCATAGCGTATGGATAGGTTTAGAAGATACAAAGGCAGGCTAGTTTCCAAAGTCTTTCAACAGGTGCACAGTATTTACTATGATGATTCCTTCACTCCAATAGAAAATATGGATTCCATACATTTGGCACTTTCCATTGCAGCAGCCAAAGGATGGGAAGTCCATTAGATGGATGTGAAGAATGCATTTCTTCACGAAGATCTCTCTGAGGAGATCTATATGGAGCAACCCCAGGGATTTATGTAGGATTCATCTTTGTTCTATCCACTGAATAAGTCTCTTTATGGACTCAAGAAGGCTCTGAGGGAATGGTATGTCAAGATGGAATCCTACCTATTGTCACATAAATTTGTACATTGTTAGTCAGACCCGAATTTTTGCATGCTCAGGACGGTTGATTCACTTATACTCCTAGTTCTGTATGTTGATGATTTGTTAATTATCGACTGCTCCACTTCAACAATTGCTACAGTCAAGAGGATTATGCATGATAGGTTCTTGATGATGGACATGGGTCCACTACATTTCTTCCTTGGACTCGAGATCAATCAGGATGCATCAAGAATCAAACTGTCTCAGGTCAAGTATGCATGGGATATCCTTGATAGATTTCACATGATAGACTACAATTATTCCCTGACTCCTTTCCTATCAGGAGTCATACTTGGGTATGGAGGGGACACTTGTTGACAACACACCTTGCAAAAAACTAGTGGGGATCTTGTTGTATCTCACACACTCCAAACAAGACCTCTCCTATGCAGTTGGAGTAGTCTATGGGTTCATGCAAGAGCCGCATGAGCTTCATTGGAAGGCTACAAAGCATATCCTTTGATACATACAGGGCACCATCACCTTTGGGATTCACTATAAAACACACTCTACATTAGACCTTATCAAGTTCAATGATTCTGACTAGGATGACGATAACATTGATCGCAAGTCCACATCTAGTTACTCACTCAGTATTGGTTTTGGGCCTATCTCTTAATCGAGCAAGAAGAAGATTGTTATTTCTCTATCTTCAGCTAAGGCAAAGTACAAAGGGGTAGTTAACACAACCATTTAGGCTATGTGGCTACAATATTTTCTCACTAAGTTGGGCATTCAATTTCATCTATTGATCGTCATTTGGTGTGAAAACCAAAGAACTCTGAAGTTCTGCAGAGATCCAATTCATAGGTAGAATATGAAGCACATAGAGATCCACATGCACTACATCCGGGACTTAGCATATGAGGGGATCATCAACCTATAGTTTTTTCCTTCATTAGAAGATACTACATGCATATTCACTAATACCTTCATTGAGCATAAGTTTCATTCTTTGCACAGTCGTCTTGGAGTGAAGGACACAGTTTCCTAGTAACTTTTAGTTCTTCTTTTTTCATACATTGTACTTCGAGGGAGGGGGTTCATGGGGTTTACCTCTTTTTTCATTTATTTCAGTGTATGGTTTGTATTTGGGTACCTAACATGGCCTCATTGTCGGGACCCATTCTTTATTTTCACCATAGTGATGTTATTTTCACCATAGTGATGTTTCGAGGTGTTGTTGGAGATACTTCACACACACCTACAAATTATTTTTCCTAAGGTTTTCCCTATGTTTACTAGTCATTATTCAGTCTCATATAGTCTAGGGAGAATATTCCTCTAGGAGAATATTCTCTTTAGTTCACACTTTAGTTTGATCAGTTGAGTGGAGTCTATATGCCACATTGGGATCATCACCATGCAGCATTGGGATCATCACCAACTAATGTGCATTTTCCTTGGGATTATCACCATACCAACACATTACTCATGATTCCCTAATCTCCTCCTCACTTCACTCTATTTTAGTCAGTTAACTAAATACTAAGAAACTAGTTAACTCAGACTAGGTGGCAGTTAACTCCCATAACTGCATGAGAGACTAGACTAGGTGGTAGTTTACTCTTGTAATTGTTGGTGTGTGTCCATGTCACTCTATACCACCACTATGGCGCATTGGCTTATCCTCCAGTGTGCATTAGTTTATTTATAAATAGTATATCATTTGTAAATTATCATTCATTCATTCGGTTAATGAGAATTCTTCCATATTTTCTCTCTTGTTTCTCTTTTCTCATATTTTCTCTGCAAACTATGTATGTCATTTTCTAGCTAGACCTTTCCTGTGCAGGTTTAACACATTTACACCTACCATGACCAAGTCCCTTGGACATTGCAAACACCAAACTTGTTAATATCAGAAGTTACATCTAATAATTTTCAACAAAGTATCAAATTCTTCTTTCCCTAAAACATGACTATTAATTCCAAGCATTCAAATGATTTCAACAGATAATATGATGGGGAAAGTAGAGAACTTAAGTGATAGATGGTGAAAATTAGAATATTCATGATGGTGAAAAATGATTCCAAAAAAAAAAAAAATGAAAAAAAAAAAAAAATGAAATATATTTCCACGAGAAATATGTCAGAGAGCATATCAAAAACCATATGTGATAGAGAATTAGAGATAGATTTCTAATTTCACGGTTGAATTGATAAATGGCATGATTGATGACTTCTAGAGATTAATAAAAAATATTTGCAAGGTAACCCTAACATAGACATTTTTTCAAGGTAACCCACCCATAGAAGGACAAAAATAACACCTACCTAAATTGTCCACAAGAATATCTTTTCTTCTTGGTTACTTAATCCATTTTTTCAACCTATACAAATGATAGAGAATCTTAGGTTCAGTATGTTGACAGTATGATAATAAATTTCTTCCTCCAATGGATAATAATTAGAAAATAAAATTATCGACAAGCGAAACTAAATAAAAAAATTAAGACTAGAATTGTTTGAAGCAAACACTAGAAAGGAAACTCAAGAAAGTTCTTCAATTATTAGTCTATACTAAAACTACACTTCCTGAAAAAAATCCAAGAAAACACTCAATGGGAATGAAACCATGGGCATAACTCCAAATCAATGAGGAAATAAACATCACAAGGGATAAAGGAATTGGAGTAATTTTAATCTAAGATCAATTTTTTTTTAACTCTTCGGCTTTCATTAATTGTGTACAGGACAATGAAATTACATATCAAAAGAAACCCAGTCTAAGAAAGATATTTCCAATCATAACTTATATAAAAGATGTCAATTTGGAAACCTTCAAGTGTTTATTTTCATAACAAAAAGGAATTGTTGTGTGTAACATTTTTTTTAAATCATTTTTATTTCTCAGTCAAACGATAACATGTACATAAAATAATTTCTATAGGAAAAGAATGAATGTCATGATTGTGGACAACAGTCAGAAAATTAATGCAAATATACAGTTAACAAGCTTTGAGAGTGAACCAATTCAATGTTCCCTTTTGTCAAAAAAATAACTCTGCGCATAAAACTTCTAGGAAAGAGAAAAATGTTACCAAGTGAAATCCTTGATTCCTTCAAGAGATTCCTCTTATTTCCAGAAAAAAAAGTCTTTTATTAAAAAGATAAAATGAAAAAAAGAAAGCAATCTAAAAACTAGAAACAAAAAAATCAGATTACTCCATCAAAGTAGAAGAAACTAAGATGCAACTGTAATTTATTGAAAATCCATTTTGAAGACTTTATGCATTGGGTACATCTTCAAAGGGAGAAGTATAAACCCTTACTTATGAGAATAAATAATTTCCTACAACTAAATTTATTGAAACCCCAAAAAAGTAAACTGTAGTAGGAAACTATGCAAAGAAAAGGGACTATGCTAATCTATCCTTTTATGGGAAATTAGCTCACAAGGATATCACTGCGTAGATCAGTAAGATCTCCCTCAAATCATCCAAGTTATCCTAGACAGGAGGGGGTAGAATTCCTATTGGATTCCTAGAAAAAATAAATAGAATCCCATACAAAGAGCTAAGTATATGGCTTAATTGTTCTTGAAGGTTGTCCTTAGCATCTCCCAGTTGTTGCATTCCTGAAGTTTTTTCTCCAACCTCTACAACCTACTTCTTCCACACCAAAGACAATACAAAACCACACTACTTGATTCCCAATGTTAGGATCCTAGATCTAGCTTGAATCTAATCCGATCCATAATCTACAAGGTCAGATCTAAACATTTATACATCAATTGACAAATATTCAAAGGGGGAAACCAAATAATCTATTGATTGTAAATAAGAACTTACATCAAGATACTATACCTCAAGTGTTGATGTAGGCTCCTAAAATCTCCTTTCTCTTTTCTTCTCCTTATATCTCCTTGGTCATGCTAGGCTCCAATGACTTCTGGCTGAATAATTCTACAGTTTGGCAGCACAACCTTTCTATTCAATTCTTCCTACCTTGTCCAAGGCTTGCCTTTGTTATATATCTCTTGGAGGAGGCTTAAGAGAGGCTTATAGATCTTCTAGAGGCCACTAGAAACTCGAATGATGTGAGTTCCTAGGATATTAACACCAAGATCCAAATAATATCTTTCACCTCACCTTGTAACTCTCGTTTTCTAGAAGTTTGACAGTGCCTCACTTGTTGAGCCACTGTTTTCTAGTGAGGCCTCACTTGTTGCATGCTAGGTGTCACACAAGGCCATGCAAAAATGATCTAGAAAGGGTCAAACCTAAATAAAAATTTGCATTAAGTATTCTATCCACTAATGGCTTCCTCTTTGTCCTGTAGGGTGGAGATTAAGGCTATAACAGATTCCCCCTAATGTGTAAGGTCAGGAAAGTAGTGAATGGCCGAAATACATTACAATAGTTTCCATATAAGGAAATGCAAGGAGAGAGAAAAGGAGTTTAGGTATACCAAATAATACCTGCAATAAATCACCAAGGATGAGTATATATAGAACAATCCCTTAGGTACACATACTCAGACTCAAAATGAGCATGGCCGCCAAACAATACATTGTTATAGCAAGATTTTCCTCACCATGACTATCTTGCATAGAGGTCCTTTTTTCCATTCCCCTATGAAAACTTATCAAACCTCTTTTTGATAAATCCATAGCCAAAAATATATATTTTTCCACATATATGCTCCCTAAATGCTTTTCAAGATGTGTATACACTTGTTGCTCCACTATAGCTCGTGTATATCAGGATTTATGCCAGAAAATACAAAATGAGGTTGGGTTTCCATGTCATGACAGAAGATCTCTGATCTTTGGCCTTCCATATACTGGAAATGTTCTAACTCATCCCTTCAGTTTCATTCTAGAGGCTATAAAAGAACAATTTTGAGCTATGGAAAAAGAAGAGAAAGCATTCAACTTTGAGAGCAAAGTTACTCTTGAGAAATTACTTCATATTGAGTCTGCATCCCTTTGTCCCTCAAGTCTGAACATATTGTTCATCCCCCCAGCTCTTCCCTTGTTGTTGAAAGGACCTCATTGCCTCTTTCCTATGAGATTGCCTTTGGTGGAGGATTTAAGTGGTGGAGACCCAGCTGGAAGGAACTTGGTTCTTGGTTTCGAACCGTGCTGACATAGAAGTCTATAATGTTGATACTTCTATTGATCAATTATTAATAGAAATACTCCTTTCATGTCCTATCAATATCTTGAAAATGTATGATTATTATCCATGGGCATGTTTGTAATGTTTATTAATGGATTATGCTATCTGATGTGCTAAATCATTTTATATATTGTCACTACATACTTGCATCGCTTGTTTGTTGAGAACTTCTTGCAGGTGTAAAGCTTTGGGCAAAGTGCTCAACGGTGGAACGACATCAAACGATTGGATTGAGGTAGGCTTCTTCCTCGTATTGCACATTAGTTGATATAGACCATGTTGGAATTGAGTTGATTTCTGCAGCCATACCTATCTGTTGTGGTTTACCCTTGGCCATAGAGAATTTTTCACTTGTAACAGAAATGGCGACTCCACTGGGGAGAGATCTTCCTTCTAAGGGTTGAAGTACATTTTATTCTTACATTTCTCTTTTTCCTTTGTGTTTCTTGTCGTATCACTGCTGGATAGATTCTGTTCACTCTAGGTCTGAGTTTTCAGCCTTTTACCCTTGCATGGCCTTGTTTTAAAAGATATACACCCTTTTTTCCTTGACAGACGCATATACACATATGTTATCTCACTGCAAGAAGCATATATATTCTTTTTTCTCATGAACAGTCGCGTATACCACTTCCCCTTGCTTGTTTTCTTGGTTTAGTGATTGTTGGGTAGGATTTGAGGATTACTGAGCCTTCTTGGGTCTCTGTAGTGCCTGTTGAGATTATCCGGGATGATAGGAAGCCTATTGGGAATCGAATATTTGGGCGGTGTCTTTCTCTTTGTTTTCCGTTTTTATTTTGTCCTTGGTAGTTGGGTTGTCTTCTTAGTTGCTTGGTATTATGCTCGAGTGATTTCTTTTATACACAGTAGAAGTTATATATCAAGTCGCTTATCAGTCCATGCATTTTCTTTTTAATACATTGAAAATACAAAAAAATAGGCATTTTTCATTGGTTGGCATTTTTCTCTTGCAACCTTTATCATTAGCTTAGCACATTTAGCGAAATGTTGCATTTTACTTCTGGTTTGCAGAGTTAAAATTGAAGATTGCACTGTTTTTATTTAGCATTTCATTCACTGAAAAGTTAGAGTTAGGCTTTGCATTATATCTATTTTTATTTTCATGCAGAGTCATAACACCATGAGTTTCATTTCCATACATTTTTGAGTAATCACGGGCAATAAAATTTATGCTTTAGACTAAAATTGATTAGTCACGATTTTATTTTTTAGGGTGCATAAACTAGCCTGGGATTTAGTGCCTTGGAATAGGATTTTGTGAGTAAACTTCTCCAAGGAAATTAAATCAACATATGTGTCTAAGACAGGGAGTTGAGAAGTCCATCGTATAATTGGTAATATCAGGAGGCTTAGCTCACACTGCAGTTAAGCACGAGGTCGCGCGAAGTTTGTTGAAGGGATAACCCCTGGATACTCACCTACCGTCAGAGATATTTCTATGGATTTATTCATATTTGGGGATCTTGCTAGTATCCATACCTCTATGAGAGGCAGTCCTTTCAAGGTTTCAGGCTTTGCTACCCTGCCCATATGGTGATCCAGACTTATGACTGTTCACCTGTGCATCAGTTACACAGTGGTTTATTAGTTGCTTGACTTAGGTATCTCATAGGTTACTTGCTGGGGTTATTCTTCTTGTATCATGAGTCAGATAAGGGTCGGACAACACATAGCCTTTATGAAAGATTACCACTCCGAGGGGATCTGACCGACTGGTTGTTAAGCCTATGAGGGCCCTTATAACTGATTATGTTACCTCCAAACTTTAGCAAGGAGTCTCAAGTCCCTCTTGGATGAGGCATACCTTCTTTAACAAGGGAGGTCACTCAACCACTTTAGCCCATTTGCATGCATATTGGTCGTTTGACTTTTGGAGTGCACTTTGACTACTAGTTGGCCTTAGGATTTTATACTGAGTATTCATTATCATGAATAGTGGAGCTCCTTTTTATCCCTCATTTATTGCTACCCACCCAATGATGCCCACACATTTCATGGGGACGGATCCTTCCTCTTCACATTATGGTATGCAGAATTATAATACTCAGTCAACGCCTTGGGTCTCTAATCATTTTTCTCATGGTATGTTTGATATGTCTTCACACTTACCATCCTTTGTCTCACCTCCTTATGTGAATAAAAGTTTTGGGTCTAGGGGAATGATGCCTCCTTCTCATCCCTCTCCATTTGGTGGGAGTCATATCCTCCAAGCACCTCTTACGGTAGGAGGTTGGAATCTTCCTTCCTATGAATCCACTATGCGAGAAGTAAGTGCCCAACTATGTAATCATTATACTTATCACACTCTATCCACTTATCCTTCTTCCATTATGTTAGTTCGTATGAAAAATTTTCCCAAGGTGGACCTCCATCTATCCTCTGGTGTTTCATCTGGGGGGAGTTATTTTTATAGTATGGGCAAGCCCCCTCACGAAGTTCCTTCACCTAGGGGAAACATATATGCTCACATGAGTAACCTTTGTCATGTCACTTTCTCTTCGCAAGCGACTTCCTCAATGTCGATGCCCTTACAACCCTTTATGAATCGGTATGGAGGAGGATACTATCCTACTGGACAGGGATAGGGTGTAAACCAGGATCCTTCATGGCCTACAATTTCTCAGAATCAATCTTTCCTTACACCTTTCTCTCTAATGCCGCAATTCATCACCGCCGCAAGTCCAATCACTGCATGTCATACTGGCATTATGTCACTAGCCTCTGCTAGTCATGTTGGATATTGGTCAACATCCTCTCCAAGTCATGTTGAAGACCTGCAACCAGCCACTGCAAGTCATGCTGGGGGCACAAGTCCAATCACTGCGTGTCATACTGACATTATATCACCAACCTCTGCTAGTCATGTTGGAGATTGGTCAACAACCTTTGTGAGTCATGTTGAAGACCTACAACCAGCCACTGCAAGTCATGCTGGGGGCACAAGTCCAGTCACTGCGGGTCATACTGGCAGTATATCACCAACCTCTACTAGTCATGTTGGAGACTGGTCGACAACCTCTACAAGTCATGTTGAAGACCTTCAACCAATGGTTGCAAGTCATGTTGAGGCACAAGTCTAGTCACTGTGTGTCATAATGGCATTGTATCACCAACCTCTGCTAGTCATGTTGGAGATTGGTCGACAACCTCTGTGAGTCATGTTAAAGACCTGGAACCAATTGTTGTAAGTCACACTAGGGGCACATGTTTGGTCACTGCTAGTCACACTGCATATCCATCACCAACCTCTGCTAGTCATGTTGGAAATTTGCTACTAGCCTCTGCAAGTCATGCTGGGAGCATGTCACCAGCCACTGCAAGTAATGCTAGGGGCATTCATATGATTGAGAAGCCTAGAAATCTCAAACGTAAGCCTAGATTCCTTTGCAGAACTAGTGAAGGAATTCACCTTACTCATTTGTGTCCTTTTACTACTGGGATACCAGAAGCGTGGGGAATAGCTTAGGGCCCTTTGGGTTCTGAGGCATCTATGGTTTCACAAAACTGCACTCCTTCTTTCGTTGACACAATAGTCATGTCGATGCAATCTTCGATTGACACCCCTTTTCCTTTAGGGGTTGATGCGTCCTTTGACCTTGTTGTCTCACATCCCATTCAACCTATGGTCATGTCGATGCAATCCTTGACTGACACCTCTTCTATGTTTGGGGGTGATGCGTCTCTTGACCTTGTTGTCTTACAACTTATTCAACCAACGGTTGTGTCAATGCAATCTTCAACTGACAACACTCCTATTTTGGGGGGTCATATGCCTCTTGACCTTGTTGTCTCGCATCCTATTCAATTAATGGTTGAAGAAGTGGTTGTATTGATGCAATCTTCGATCGGCCCCACTCTTCTCTTAGAGAGTGACAAGTCTAAGGAAGCGGTCGCACCAATGCAATTGTTGGTCGATCCTCTGGTTCTGGTTCTATACCTTTTATGCCATGTCCTTAACATTTCTAGTACTTCACCTTATGAACAAGAGAGAGTTTTACTCTTCCCAAGTTCTCTCCCTCCAAGTCCTGGCAAGGTTCCCTTTGATTGGGATGGTCTTATGGGGTATCCAATGCTTCCACTTATGTCTTTTCTAAGAAAAGACATTATATGATATATCACAAAGATGATAACCTCCATTAGTACTTTATCCTCTTCGAGTTGGAGAGCCTTGGGTTTTCCCAAGCTTTTGTCAGTCCTTCAGATACTAACATTCCACAGAAGGTCTGGATGGGAGCCTTGGCCTCCCCCGTGACTTGCTGCCTAGAATCTCCCTAACAAGTCTTAGTTAATCTCTTTTCCAACTCGCCTAAAAACTAAAAAGATCTTAGAATGATTTATCCCTTTCACACTCATTAAAATTGGATTTGAAAGATCATGAATCCTAGTTAAGGTCTTTTCCAACTCGCTATAAAAAATCGAAAAGATTCCTGAGTGAACTTTGTCTTTTTCACACTCGTAAATTGGATTTGAAAAGACGTCTATTTGGCACAATTTTACCCCTTTTTCACACCAAGTAGACTATAAAAAAGGACATTTTTTGGCATTAAGCTGTGATTGTATCTCATTACCTCACTTGTAGTATTGAGCCTTTAGTCGGTTCTTGCTTTGCGTTATAAACTGTTGCCTAAGCAATTTGCATCCTCAACCAAGCAGAACCTTGTTTTATCCTTCACAATTTGACACCCTATACCCTAGAGGGAACATCATCCTGAGTGTCCATCTCCCACATGCATTTCCTTGCATTGAGCATAGGTACGTTTCACTGCTTGAACTAGATTTGCTTACTTGTGACACCCATTCCCTCCACTGTATCATAGAATTCATTTGTTATGGAAAAAAAAAAAGGATGGGCAGGAAAGGTGTACTATATTGTGATTAGCAGCAGTCATGTCTCCTTTAAACAAAGATCAAAGTTATTGAGTCCTTGCATCATCATAATTTTGGGTTTAGCATAACCTTAGCAAGTTGATCTTGTTACAGAATTTTCTCTACCGACTAGTTAATCTTTCAGTCACTATAGAGAACATTATGGATGCCTCCTGCATCTAGTTGTCACATCATTAAGCCTATGCTGCCAGAGTCCACTGTATGTCTCATACTCTTGTTCAAAGGAAGTCTATCAACCTGTGTCAGCCACTCCTCAGAAAACTTGACTTTGCATGATGGCCATACCCTCAATTTGTCTCAGAATCACATGATACTTTGGTCTTATGATGCACCCTAGCCCTACATTCATCATTGGTAGGTCACCTTGAACCCAACAATCAACATTTCATCATGGGTCATTGACTAGGTAGTTTCCCTTGTGTTCGACGGCAAGACATATATTCACACATTGGGATTTGTGTAGTGTCTTGGATGCCATTAGTCTTATTGCTGGTTTCCTCGCCTTTGTCAACAATTTTCATCATTGGTTGTTATTCAGAGGGTCTTTTTCCTGTCCTTCTTGCATTTGGCACACGCAAAAGATGCACAGGGTCATTGGTTCATGAACATGTTCTTCATCTGATCTCCACCAAATCATGAAGCCCCTACTTTGTTCCTCGTGCTGACTGATGAGAGATGTCTTAATGCTCTCCTTTCAGTGGGTCTCTTTCCATCGACTTCAGCTCATGTATTCTGGATACGAGACCTAGAGTTTTATGAGTACCTTGAGGCTTGCAGTCATTAGTGGAAGGCTCTCTTGCCATTGATAGATGGGAATACATCAATGTCTCTTGATCAATGGATCTCTCAAGTATTTGACACCAACTCCTTTATTCACATTTGTAGAGATGTACTCGGTGCCTTGATACCTACTTTCATCATTGGTAGGTTGTCTCGTGTTTGTTAACAGTATACATCAATGACCAGTAATCAAACAATGTCTCATCATGTTCGACCTCAACTCATTTATTCACATGATGTATACTTGCACCATTGGTAGATTATATTGAAGACTTGAAGACATCACTTTGTAGATGCAACTTTCTTGAGCTGTTGCTTCCATTTCTTTGAACCAGTACCTATTTTATTTTAGCGATCATGGGAGATCAAATTGTACTCCATGTTATACAGATATCTTCATATTTATTTTGAGACTATCTTCACTGGGCCTTTTTTGTGACTATGACATCTATTGGCATGTAACTGCATTTATACTTTCCTACTCATGGCCATGAACACTTATTGGCATATTTTCCACATGGATCTACATTGTATTCTTGGCAGCCATGTATGCAAAGTCAGTACATAATGTAATGAGAAATTGAGTTCATCCAGTTGGTTCTCTACCACTCCACTTCTGGGTTATTTATAATGCATTTTGGCCATCGTAGATACTCCTCTAATCTCACACATTAGGGGGCATCTGTTATAGCAATATTTTCCTCACCATGACTATCTTCCATAGAGGGCCTCTTTTCCATTTCCCTATGCAGACTTATCAAACCCATTTTTGATAAATCCAGAGCCAAAAATATATAATTTTCCACATATACGCTCCCTAACTGCTTTGCAAGATGCGTATACACTTGCTACTCCACTACAGCTCACGTATATAGAGATTTTTTCCAGAAAATACAAAATGAGGTCGAGTTTCCATGTCATGAAAAAATATCTCTGATCTTTGGCCTTCCATATACTGGAAACATTCTGACTCGGCCCTTCAGTTTCATTCTCAAGGCTATAAAAGCACAATTTCGAGCTATGGAAAAAGAAGAGAAAGCATTCAACTTTGAGAGCAAAGTTACTCTGGAGAAATTACTTCATATTGAGTCTGCATCCCTTTGTCCCTCAAGTCTGAACATAGTGTTCATCCCCCAAGCTCTTCCCTTGTTGTTGAGAGGACCTCATTGCCTCTTTCCTATGATCTTTCCTTTGGTGGAGGATCGAAGTGGTGAAGACCTAGCTGGAAGGAACTTGGTTTCTTGGTTTCAAAACGTGTCGACATGGAAGTCTGTAATGTTGATACTTCTATTGATCAATTATTAATAGAAATACTCCTCTCCCGTCCTATCGATATCTTGCAAATATATGATTATTATCCATGGGCATGTTTATAATGTTTATTAATGGATTGTGTTATCTGATGTGCTAACTCATTTTATATATTGTCACTATATACTTGCATCACTTGTTTGTTGAGAACTACGTGCAGGTGTAAAGCTTTGGTTCAAAGTGCTCAATGGTCGAACAACATCAAATGATTGGATCGAGGTAGGCTTCTTCCTCGTATTGCACATTAGTTTATATAGCCCATCTTGGAATTGAGTTGATTTCTACAGTCATACCTGTTTGTTGTGGTTTACCCTTGGCCACAGAGAGTTTTTCCCTTGTAACATACACTGTGGATCCATGAAATGAAATTCTATACCATGACCATGAAAGAATAAATAGTGGATCAATGTCATCAATAAGACTATATCCACGAGACAATACAATGTGTATCTACGTCATGAATCAATCATATCCACTAGCATATACAATGTGGATCTATGTCAGGAACATAATCATAGCCACCAAAATATACAATGTGGATCTATGACACGACATATAGATATTAGGAAGACAACAAGGACTGATGAGAGTGCCCCCTAAGTATTCATATATAAGTGATATATTCCATAAAAACTTGGGAGGGGATGATGTGAAGGAGTAATGTGTCCCCAAAGACAATTTCTTCATCCCAAAACTTGATGATATGAATCTATGACATGTGAATAAATGAGATAATGTTGAGCATGGTAGAAACTATCTGATTACCAGTCATTGATGTATATCATTAACAGACATGAGGGGACCCACCAATGAGGAATATGGACCCCAAGGTACCTAGTAAATTCTAGTGAGTGTGAATAGAGGATGTGATGTCGAACACTCGTATAATTAATCGATCAGGAATCAATAATGAAAACCCATTGTCGATCACGAGAAGGCTTTCCACTAATGAATGCAAGGTCCAAGGTACTAGATGGTTTATAGATCCCTATAATAGATAATGTGATGAAGTCAATAGGTAGATATCCATTGAAGGAGGGAATTAATGTATCCACCATCAATTGACATGAAACATACATAGAGAGATGATGTGAAGATAGAGTATCACAAAGTATCACTGGCATGGGGATGGCCGACTCAGAAAGTCAACAAAACAATGGATGGCCAACTCAAACTTAAACTTACCTTGAACATATAGCATGAAACAATGGTGACTTGGAAGTAAGACATAAGATTTGTATGAATAAATTTCAATGACGCAGGAGGCATTGAAGCACTCTCCATGATGATTGGAAGAGTAACCAGCCAGAGGAGTATCTTTGACTCATATTACTAGGATGACTCCAAGGAAAGATAAAAAATAATTGTATGATGAGGAATCAAACAGGTTCCATGTTCAAGGGTGAATCAACTGATGTTGCCCTTATAAGAATAGACTAATGGTGA
>CBVK0101039519.1:0-18396 GCA_900067695.1 Picea abies | reverse complement strand
TATTACAGAGCTACAAATCAGATTTGGATAATGAAATTGATGAGGGCTTTTGGTTGAGGTACATGTTGAGTACATGGTTGAAACAAGTAGTTGATGAGTTGGCGCACATACATGAGGTGTATAGTTGATGATCTTGGTACACATTGATGAGTCATAGTTGATGAGTAGTTGACACATGATTGGTACATACTTGGCACATGGTTGGATGCACTTTTTTATGGTACAGGTTGATTACAGGTTGGTGCATGGTTAATGCACTTGTTTATGGTACAGGTTGATTACAGGTTGGTGCATGGTTGATGCACTTGTTTATGGTACAGGTTGATGCATGGTTCAGATTTATTGGTACAGGTTTACATCGATATATCTCACAGTGATAGTGTGACAGTGGTTCCATCATTCTACTTCTACTTCAGGGTGGCAAGACGGGGCAAGGACAAGTGGTTGTAGCCACCTTCCGGTTGTAGCCGGAGAACATTGGGGGTTGTAGCCTCCTTCTGGTTGTAGCCAGAGATTTGGGGAGTTGGAGCTTCCCTCAGGTTGTAGCCTGAGAAACTAGGACGTTGGAGCCTCCTTCCAGTTGTAGCTGGAAAACAAAGGAAGTTGGTGCTTCCAATGAATGTAACTCTTCAAGACGTATAAGAAAAAGCATTCTGTGGTTTTCTCCCGATTTGGGTTTCCACGTAAAACACTAGTGTACTGTGCATGTGTCTGATTTTTTATTTATTACTAATCATTATTGGATAATAATTCTACATTGATATAACATTTGAAGAAAAAGGATTATAATTACATTATTACTAATTCACCCCCCCTCTTAGTAATCCAACAAATAGAAATGTACCAAAGAGCCTGTAACTTACCCATTGTTGAATAATAAAGAGACTGGCCAAAGCCAAAATAATTTTGGTTATCCCATTTGCGTTTCCAGGGTAAATTATGAGTTTATGCATGATGATTATTTGTGGTTGTATTGTTCATGAATGGTTAATGTGTGCACTTTAACTTAATTTTTGTCTACATTTTATTTAGCAAATGGAATTTCATACCAGTTTGGAATTCAACTCGTTTTATATGAATATGGTTGTTATGGGTTCATAAGCCAGCCTAACATCTCTTTAACCATAGTTGTGCATTGATTTTGAGTAGGGAATTGACATCCATACTTCTTGAGCCATTACTATTTCATTGGGGGTTTCTAATTTCTTTTTTGGAGTCATTGGGTATATTCTTAACTTGCTAGGGCGTTTTCCTTTTCCCCATAAATCATACATAGAGTATCTTCAGAAACATGGGGTTGTCTGGGTGTTTTCTATCTACCCATAGACCATATACACATTGTGGAAAAAAAAAACTATCAATTTATCTCCCCGCACGCTTTTCATTGTTCGTGAATGCTCAAGTTGAATTCCACACGTTTTTCATTGTTCGTGAATTCTCAAGTTTACTTCTATACATTTTTTCCTTGTCAATGAATGTTACAAATTGACTCCCATACATTTGTTTGTTGCTCTAGGTTGCCAAAACCTCCCTGGGAAATTTTAGACATTGTGGAATATTAAATACAATCCTCCAAATGTTTTTTACACACCATTGGTGATCAAGTTCAACCCTACAACTTTCTTCTCAACTGTTGGTCACTGATTCCAACATGTAAAGGGTTTCCCTTCATTATTGGTTGTTGAATCTTCCTCTTATCTATTTTATTTAGCCACAGGTTGACCCCCCTTCGACTTGGCTTCTCATTTGGTTGATTTTCCTTCCTTATTCAATTGATAATCATCCCTTGGTCGACCCGACTTGGGTCAATTCGACGTGGTCAACTTGGTTGGATTATGACTCGACCTGTGTTTGTTTTGAATCATTTCCTTGACTCAACTTCTGGGTAGTGGATGTCATTTGTATTTGGGCCTACTCGACTTATGTCTTGATTGGTCGATCATTTCCTTTCATCCAAAGAGATAAGATAATATTTGGTTTACATATATTTTTGTGTTGGTGAGATGGATAGATCGGGCCATAATACTTTTGTTTAAGGTTTAGTGCTTGATGTAGCCAATCAATTTCAAGGTTTGGGGTACTAGGAAGCTTGATAGGGCATGAAGAGAAATTTGAGGTTCCTCACAAGGATCTTCCAAGAGCATTGCATCTTCCATGGGGGGGGGGTGTTGTGTTCCAAAGTTGGTTCAAGAGTGTCTTCAACATGGTTTTCCTCTAAATAGTCATGTGGAGATACATCCATTTGAAATAATTTATGTTCTTTGCATTTGAGCCCTTTGAAATATCATTCATCATAATTACAAAAAAAAAGGAGGCATTGATGTTCTACCATATTTGTGGGAGATAACTTGTGGATGCAAACTGGTTGTGAGTTGGAGGAGTTGGGGGTAGTCTCCATAGGGGGGTTAGGGTGAGTGGTGAATAAAGGTCTCTTGGTTTGTGTAGTGATCACTATATCGACTTATTTATCTCTATTACAATCTTCCAACCATGTTTATGTGTGTTGCATCATGATGCGTTCTTTAATTGCTTCCTTGACTCCATTGATGAAACATTATTTAAAAAATAAATTAGATTATACCTCTATGCAGTTTTCCAATTACTTAAAGGTGGTAATATATTCCATAATTATGTTTGTTTGGAGTGATTTTTTCAGGCATCCCAAATGGTGAGTGTCATGTTCAAAATGAGCATAAAGTACTTGCACAAATTGGATCTAGGAAATGTAGCCTTTATAAGCCTTCATATACCATTTCCACAACTTCCAACATTCAACATCCAAATAGAAGTTCCCCATGTTTAGTTTGTGTAGGTCATTAGTAATGTTATGGAGAAAGAAATAATGTTCCATTTAAGTAACCCACCCTAAAGGATATGGCCCATCAAATTGTTTCATATCAAACTTTGGAGAGAGGTGCCATGAATTATGATCCTGAAAGTGCGGGTGGTGATTATCATGAAACATGTGTGTAGTCTATACTTCGAGGGGATTAAATTCCTCCTTATCTAGATCAATTTTTGGATCTAATACATGGATGTTCAAGTGGTCATTGAAAATTTTCAAGGTGTCTCCTTGTTGGACCATTGTTTCCTTCATAACTTGGAGTGTAGAGTCAATGTTATCCACCTTGTCCTCTAGTTGTAGGCATTGAGTCGGTTGGGTTTGTTGTTGGTTCTAAGCTAGTGGGGCCTATTTTTTGTTCTCTAAGTTGGAAATGTTGGGAGTTTGAACAATAGGACCACCAAATATTTTGTGGAAGTTTTATTCTACACTTATCTTTCTACAACCAATATCTTGAAAGGAGTAATTTTATATATACCCCAAATCAATATTTGTCGATTTCATCCGAAAAGGGTTACTTAAGAGGTATACCCACACGATGAGCATGATGCAAGGAATAGTTTGTTATAGGTCTCCCAAAATGTTTTCAGCGGGACTCGGGTTTTTTTTTTCTTTGAGTACTACTCATGTGGGAGTATTACTCCTGGTTGATTATTACTATGGTCACAAAATATTCAAATTCCTTCTAGATGAAAATATGTAGGAATTTCACTAGTTGAATGTATAATTTATTGTTTGTAGGTTCCTAGAGACAAAGGAGTGTCAGGTTCTATAGTTATTTGATATACTTGCATGGTCCAATAGTAGCAATTGGCCCAACATGTCATGGAACTAACTAAGGAGGCTCAACCATGCCCTTAGTTGTATGACCAAACTACCTAGGTAATAAAGAATGATATCCCCAAGTGTTTTTATCAGTGTACTATAGCAACAAGATGGACAATCGGTTGATCTAGTGTTGTTTTCAAGTATACCTAAGGGACTTTCAATATACCCAAAGGTACATGGAAGTGAGATTCCATATATCAGTGTTGTTTGATGCAATACTACTAAAAGGGTACCAATAGGGGTTACAAGGGTTTCCAACAATGTGATTACACTTGCATTTCCTGTGTGTATTCTTCCCCAACTATAATTTTACCCATTGAATGACAGAACATCATTTTATTTAAAGACACCAAAATGCATCTCTAGCTTAAAAAGGGGAAACAATCCACTAAAATTAGGAGGCGTATTGTCTTAGGAAAGAGCTACAATACCACTTGTAGTGTTCCTTAACCCCTAAAAATTGAGACACGGCTAGGTATGTAGAGAAAATAATTTCAAATTAACCAAAAAATGAGACAATATGATAAAATTTGTAAACATGTCTCTATATATTGATAATGAAAATAAGAACACAATGTTCACTTGCCTCTTAAGGTGGGGTGACCTTTCACTAAGCATAGATCTAAATACACAACATTAGACAAACATTCCAAAGTACCCTATCTCTTTAAATAGATTTTCCATAGAAAAAAAACCCAACTACTTGTATTACCTTCACTGATGGGAACCAACTACCTAGTGGACCTTATAAAGTGGACCCTTTTACATTAAATAACTATCCACCATTATCCAATGGGCCTTATTCAAAGAGGATGGATACATACAACAATAAACTAACTTATAGGTATCCTAAAGTAGGGAGGTTAGGGTAGGACCCTAATATAAATTAGGCTTGGGCATGTTGAGAGTTAATTATAAGAGGAGAAGGAGAACAAGCACTTTCCCTTTCTCACACTTCTACCATTCAAAAAAGGAGGAGAAGGAGAATGGGACCTTTCTCACACTTTCATAATTTGTGTGAGTAGGTGAAGGAGCACTTTCACTTCCTCACACTTTAGTAATTTTTGGGAGGAAGAGAAGGAGAACTATCCCTTTCTCATACTCTAGTAATTTGTGGGAGGAGGAGAAGCAACACTGGCCATTTCTCACTCTTTCGTAATTAGTGTTACAAGGATAAGGAGAGGGAGAACTGGCCCTTTCTCACACTTATATCATTCGAGTGAAGATAATATGCAACATGGGACCTTTCTCACACTTTTGTAATTTGACTGAGGATGAGAAGGAGAATCAACCCTTTCTTACACTTCATTGGTATTTGGAAGAAAGGAAAGGAGCACAAGCCCTTTCTCATACTTTAGTAATTTTAGGGAGGAGAAGGATCAACATACCTTTCTCACACTTTTGTAATTTGAGTGATGAGGAGGAGGATTGGCATTATTTTCTCACAACTTGGGAGGAGAATAAGAAACATTAGTCATTTCTCATGCTTTTTTAATTAGTGTGATGAGGAGACGAAGAAGGAGCATTTCACCTTTCTCACACTTCTATCATTAGAGTGAAGAGAAGATGAAACATGAGAACTTTCTCATACTTTTTTAATTTGATTGAGTACGAGAAGGATCATTGTCCTTTCTCACATTTTATTAATATTTGGGAAGAAGAGAAGGATCACAATCCCTTTCTTATACTTTAGTAATTTTTTGGAGGAGAATGAGCAGTAACCCTTTCTCACACTTTTTTAATTAGAATGATGGGAGAAGGATAAGGAGCATTATCCCTTTCTCACACTTCTAGCAATTGAAAGAGGAGTGTAAGAAAGCACGGGCCCTTTCACACACTTTTTTAATTAGAGTGGTGAGGAGAAGGATAAGAAGAACTAGCCCTTTCTCACACGTGTGTCATTCAAAAGAGGATGAGAAGGAGCATTGGGAATTTCTCACACTTTTTCAATTTGATTGAGTGGAACAAGGAGCACTGGAACTTTCTCACACTTTATTAATTTTCAGTAGGAAGAGAAGGAGCGCTATCTCTTTCTCATACTTAATTAATTTTTGGGAGGAGGAGAAGCAAAATCGACCCTTTCTCACAATTATGTAACTTTAGTGATGAACTAAAGGAGAATAAGTAGTGGACCTTTCTCACGTTTTTGTAATTTGAGTGAGAAGGAGAAAGAGTGCTAGACACTCTAGTAATTTTTGTGAGGAAGAGAAGGAGCATTGGCCCTTTCTCATACTTTAGGAATTTTTTGGAGGAGGAGAAGGAGAACTATCCCTTTCTCACACTTTTGTAATTAGAGTGATCAAGAGAAGGAAAATGAGTGCTATCCCTTTCTCACACTCCTATCATTCAGCTGAGGAGAATATATAGCATGCACCCTTTCTCACACTTTTGTAATTTGAGTGAGAAGGAGAAAGTATATTGGCCCTTTCTCACACTTTATTAATATTTGGGAGGAAGAGAAGAAGCGCAAGCTCTTTCTCATACTTTAATCATTTTTGGGAGGAGAATGAGCACTAACCCTTTCTCGCACTTCGTCCATTAGAAATAGGAGGAGAAGGCGCATGGTCCCTTTCTCACACTTTTGTAATTTTAGTGAGCAATAGAAGGAACATTGGATATTTATCACACTTCAGTAATTTTTGGGAGGAAGAGAAGGAGCACTAGACCTTTCTCATACTCTAGTAATTTTTGGGAGGAGGAGAAGGATCACTATCCCTTTCTCATACTCTATTAATTGTTTTTAGGAGAAGGAGAACTAGCCCTTTCTCACACTTTTTTAATTTTAGTGATAAAGAGAAGGAGAATAAGCATTGGCCCTTTCTCACACTTTTACCCTTAAAAAGAGGAATAGAAGGAGCATAGTATATTTCTCACGCTTTTGTAATTTGAGTGAGTAGAATAAGGAGAATTGTTTGTTTCTCACACTCTAGTAATTGTTGGGCCGAAGAGAAAGAGAAATAAAAATTTATCATACTTTAGTAATTTTGGGGAGGAGGAAAAGGAGCATCGACCCTTTATGATACTATTATAATTAGAGTAATGAAGAGAAGGAGAAGGAGCATTTATCCTTTTTCACACTTCTATCATTCAAGTGAGGATAATATGGAGCACAATATCTTTCTCACACTTTTGTAATTTTAGTGTGAAGGAGAAGGAGAAATGGTTAATTCTCACACTTTATTAATATTTGTGAGGAAGAGAAGAAGAGCATTAAATTTCTCATTCTTTAGTAAATTTTGGGAATATAATGAGTACTGGAAATTTCTTACACTTTGTAATTAGAGTGATGAGAAGAAGGAGAAGGAGCAGTGGCCCTTTCTCACACTTATACCATTAGAAAGAGGAGGAGAAGGATCATGCGCCCTTTCTCACACTTTTGTAATCTGATTTAGTAGGAGAAGGAGCAATGGCCCTTTCTCACACTTCAATAAATTTGGGAGGAAGAAAAGGAGCATTGGCCCTTTCTCATACTCTATTAATTTTTGGAAGGAGGAGAATGAGCATTGGACCTTTCTTACACTTTTTTAATTAGGGTGATGAGGAGAAGGAGAAGAAGCATGATCCCTTTCTCACACTCTCACCATTTGAAATAGGAGGAGAAGAAGTATGGGCCATATCTTAAACTTTTTTTAATTTAAGTGAGTAGGAGAAGGAGCACTAACTCTTTATCACAGTAGTAATTTTCAAGAGGAAGAGAAGGAGAAATGGACCTTTTTTATACTTTAGTAATTTTTGGGAGGAGGACAAGCAGGACTAGCCCTTTCTCACACTTTTGTAATTAAAGTGATGAGGAGAATGAGAAGGAGAACTCATCCTTTATTTCACTTCTACCATTTGAGTGAGGAGAAGATGGAGCACAATCCCCTTTTCACGCTTTTGTAATTTAAGTGAGGAGGAGAAGGAGCATTGGCACTTTCTCACACTTTATTAATATTTGGGATGAAGAGAAGGAGCACAATCCCTTTCAGATACTTCATTTTTTGGGGGGAAGAGAATGAGCAATATACCTTTCCCATAATTGTGTAATTAGAGTGATGAGGAGGAGGAGTGGTTTCATTTTGTCACAACTTAGTTATTTTAGGAAAGAGGAGAAGTGGCATTGGCCCTTTCTCACACTTATTTCATTTAATTGAGGAGGAGAAGGATTATTGATCATTTCTCACACTTTCTTAATTAGAGTGACGAGGAGAGGGACAAGGAGCACTATCCCTTTCTCACACTTCTACCATTCGAAAGAGGAGGAGGATCATGGGCCCTTTCTCACACTTTTTTAATTCGAGTGAGTAGGAGAAGGAACATTGGCCCTTTCTCACGGTTTAGTCATTTATAGAGGGAGAGAAGGAGCACTATACCTTTACCATACTTTGTTGATTTTTAGGAGGAGGAGTAGCTTCATTTTATCACAAGGTAGTAATTTCAAGAAAAATGAGGAGTACCAACCCTTTCTCACACTTTTGTCATTTAATGGAAGAGAAGGAGCATTATTCCTTTCTTACACTTTTGTAATTAGAGTGATGAGGAGAAGGAGAGTTATCCCTTTCTCACACTTATTTCATATGAAGGAGAAGGAGAATGGGACCTTTCTCACACTTATGTAATTTGAGTGAGCAAGAGAAGGGGCACTAGCCCTTTCTCACACTTTAGTAATTTTCAAGAGGAAGAGAATAAGCATTATCCATTTCTCATACTTTAGTATTTTTGGGGATGAGGAGAAGAGACACTGACCCTTTCTCACACTAATTTAATTTAAGTGATGAGGAGAAGGAGATGAAGAATTGGCCCTTTATCACACTTTTTTCATTCAAGTGAGAAGAAGACAAAGCATGGGCCCTTTCTGACACTTGTGTAATTTGAATGAGAAGGAAAAGGAGCAATGATAATTTCTCACACTTCATTAATATTTAGGAGGAAGAGAAGGATCACAATCCATTTCTCATACATTATTAATTTTTGGGAAAAGATTGAGAAATGGCCCTTTCTCATAAATTTTTAATCAAAGTGATGAAGAGAAGAAGAATGAGCATTGGCCCATTCTTACACTTTTTTCATTCTATTTTATGTCACCTTGTCAAGTCCTCAAAAACATTCATGGAAAATTTCATTTGAAATCAAGCCTTGTCTTTGAAGTTTACAAATACCCAAGGGTTTTAAAACTTGGCCAAGTTCCTTATCTATTTGGACCCTCTATAAATGTTTTAAAGCTTCACCTTTATTTTCCTTGTTTGGACTTTGTCTTCCTTTTTATTCCCTAATTGGGCCCAACTTCTAAATCAAGATTTATATTTCCAACTCTACTTCCTAATTTTAAAGTTGTTCTTAATCTCCTAATTAGGCCCCTTCATCCTTATCTTCCTTCCCTATTTGTAATTCGGGCCTCATCTCTTGATCAATATCCTTCTCCTTATCTTCCTTTCCAATTTGCAAGTTGACCTAATCTTCAAATAGGACCTCTTCCTTCTTATATTCCTTCCCAATTTACAATTCAATCCTTGTCTCTTGGTTAAGCCGCTCCATCCCCTCCCTTCAACCTTTTCCTTTCAATGAAATTTCAAACTATAACCTTTTCCTTTTCCTTCCCTTCAAACTCTTTATTCTTGACTTCCCATTTTGTTAAGGAAAAAACCATTTATTCCTTAAAAACAATCATTCAACATTCAATTTTAAATAATTTCCATTTCATTTCAAGCAATTAGTTAGTTTCCTTTCAACATTTGTTTTTCAATTTTACACATTTCATGCCCTAATTTTATGCTTTGTTCATTTCACACATTTTGTCTTTAAAGTCTTCCATATAATTTGTTGTATTACATTGGTCTTGTACCATTATATATTTATCATTTTATATTGGTAAAAATGTGATCCTAACATAAATTTTCATGCATTGATACAACGGCACACCTAAGATCATACTATACACGTGTACCCATGCTTCAAGTCTCTTTATAAAATACTTGTGACATTATAGGTCTCTACTAGTTTCTATAGGTTATTGAGTCGAAGAATGGTTACATAGACTTGTACATTCACATTTATTGTGAATTCCATGATGTGAATTCCATAGAAATTGTCCCGAACTTGACAATTGTGAATGAAGTTGGACTTTTGATTCAATTTGAAGGAATTGTAAAAGATAAAGTAACTAAGACTGATGCTAAAGATTGTTTTGTACAACGAAGCATTTTTTTGGGAAAATTTGTATAAAAACATCTTATGGAAACCTCAATAAAAAGTCTATATTTTTTTGCATACAAGTATGGATGGAGGTTAGGTAACTATAATTAAAATTTAAATATAATATCTACTAATGCAATACATCATGAGATTCAAATTATTTGGAAAGATTTATACCTTAAGAAACAAACATCATTTGTTATGCAATACATGAATATATAAAAAAAATCAATTATACTTTTAGTGTAAACCTGACATACTTGAAGCGTAGGTACACTCACATTTTGGATAAGGATATGAGTGATTCCTACTCCAAACCCTTGAAGTAGACTCCAATGAAGGCCAAAATGGAAATAGTAGCAAAACTATTTCAAAAAGTTGAGGGTGAAAATGAAACAAATGCATGTACTTTCTTATTTGATGAAAAAGTTTTCAAATTTGATATTCATTGATGTCATGATGCCCCTAATGTTAAGTACCTGAATAGATCTGCAAATATACTTCAGAAATAAACCAAGAATAAACCCAAACCATTCAATAAAACAATGAACACAAGAATGTAAACAAAACCCTGAAAGTAGGGTAACACCATATATTAATCCTTATGGAAGGATAACACTCCTCAAGCAATGCTTGATACATTCACAATATTCTTCATTGTGCTTCAATACATTGCTTACACTTCTTTACATAGCACTCTCTATCTCCTAGGAACCTTCTAGAAAGTCTTCTTACATTTATTATATCTGACTACCATAGTGGGCCTAGTCCACCTTACATTGAATGACTTCCACTAATAATACATAACCAAATTCCCATTGGGTACCTGCCTGGGTACCTCATATTACCTCCCTAGGTTTACTACACTCCATCCCATTCACATGTTTCATCCTTGAAACAAGAGAAGAAACCATACAATATGACTGACTAAGTAATGTAGCTAACTAGTACCAAGTACAACCATCCATCCATCCTAATGGAAGATAAACATGATGTCAAATTGTTCCTTGCTACCCTGATCTTGATATGCATCCTACCAGTGTTTCCATGGGATTGGTTATCTAGCCTGATGTGTTTCAGTAGTGTTGGTAGGCCTCCATGCACCTTTGGATTGGTTTCCTTTCTGGTTTTCTGTTGATGCATAAGTGTGTTGATGCATGAACGCCCTTGTCTTGATGACTGTAGTTTATCTGTATGATGTGGATGGAGATATACAACAACTGTAGGAATCAATTATTTTTTCTTCAAATCTACAACACATTGTGGATTTGAGTCAATGACCTTCTTAGCTCCTTTATTGTTCTTTGTCGGTGGCTTTACTTCATCTCCTTTTGTAGACTCTACCTCTGATTCAATGTCGGACTTGGAAATAACTTCTTCGCTAGCCTTCATGGGCCCATCTTTCTTAATAAGAGACACATCCTACAATGTGATTTTATTTTTCTTGTACCACAACTTCAAAAAATTATTTTGCACATTAATATTAACTATACCAACTAAATCCATCCAAGGATATCCTAAAACAATATCCAGGTCACCCATATCTATAGCATAAAAGTCTGAACGCAACACATATCTATCCATGGTAATATTCAAATATTTTAAAAATTGAACTTTTTCACCTTCGACCAGTGTGATTTGAATATTCTATGCAGAAACTTGTAATCTATTAACCAACTGAACATCGATAAAATTATGCCAACAACTGGGGTTAATAGAAACAATGATATTTTCTTTATGAATACAACCATGAACCTGTAATATAGATTTTCCACATGAAAATAAACCCTCAATGCTCTCTTTATATTGTTTTCCCACATGATACCACCTATCTAAAATTAATTTTTCCAATGCTTCATCTAAAAGTTTTGTCAACTAGAAAGATCCCATTGATTCCAGCCATGTGAAGGCATCCTCATTGAAACGAAGACTTAACGAAAATTTCCACTTTTCTTTCCATTATAACTTGTGGGACTTTAGAAATCCTTCAATACTAGGAACATTATCATTTCCAGTAAAATACATATTGCTTGGAAGAAATATTCAACAAAAACTAGGGTTTTAAAAATAACTCACTGCAGAAAAACCACGGCTTTTTCCGGAAAAAAATGTTGAAAAACTATCAGATTTAAATGCTCATAACATTACTTCAGTGAATGTTTTTTTTTTGAATTGGGTAGGTTTCCGAGAGGAATCCAAATATCCAATTGGTTTCAGAAAATTTAGAGCATAAAGTATCATATCTGAGCCTGAAGTGTGTCACCCCCTTTTTTGTTAAAAAATATTTCTGCAAAAATAACCAAAATTCCTTCCCCTTTTTTCCCAAGGAAAGAGATATGATACCAATTGTTAAGTACCTAAATATATCTACAAATATACTTCAGAAATAAACCAAAAGCAAACCCAAAACCATTGAATAAAACACTTAACACAAGAATGTAGACAAAACCCTTGAGGTAGGGTAACACCATATATTAATCCTTATGGAAGGATAACACTCCTCAAACAATGTTTTATACATTCACAATATTATTCGTTATGTTTCAATACATTGCTTACACTTATTTACATAGCACTCTTTATCTCCTAGGAAACTTCTAGAAAGTCTTCTTACATTTATCATATTTAACTACCATAGTGGACATTATTTAATATAGTGGACCTAGTCCACCTTACATTGAATGACTTCCACTAATAATACATAACCACATTCCCATTGGGTACCTCCCTAGGTATACTACACATAAAAAGTATTAATATAAATTAATCAATCAAAATTAGGTTCCTAAATTAATGCAATTGATGATATCAAATCCAAACACTTTACAAGGAGATGGAGATGGATTATTGAATCCTTTAATAAAAAGGTACCAAAAAATCATTCAACCTTGAAAAATTGGAATCAAAAGATGATGTTTCAAGTGAAGAAGTACATTTTTTATTCTTGATAGGAAACATGTGATAAAAGCTTCCAAAGATACACTAAAAAAAATAAAGTATATAGTAATCTTCATGATCAATTCAAAGAGAAGGCATCTCGACTTGTAGACCTTGCCACACCCGTGTCTACAAACCTAAACCTTTGCAGAGAACAAAATGAGGTAAGCAAAACATGTGTTCAAATAGAGTTTATTGCACAAATTTTGAAAACCAGATACCATTAGGAGAACTTTGGTGAGCACAAAGCATCCTGGGAGGGGAAACAAACATTATTATGAATGGATGATAAGTTTTCATCCTTGAATTGATTTGATTTTAGACTTCAATTAAAACATTTTTCTCAAAATTATAATTTACATTGCAATATTTTGAGCCAAAGTGTAAGAGTATTTTTGAAAGAATACTCAAGGATAAGTTGACCTTACGTTTTGAGCAAAAGTGTAAGAGTATTTTTGAAAGAATCCTCAAGGATAAGTTGACCTTAGTGTGTCTTCCTCATAAAATATGGAATAAATGCGTCAATTTTTTTTACTTATATAGAAATGGTGGTCTGATGTCCCCAAAAAGGAATCACAATAAGATTCCACTCCAATAGTACATCTAAATACACCATAAGTTTTTTTTAGGTGTAGGAGGGGGATGTAGGATGTATAGTGTAAGTACTATGTTTTGACAATTAAAAAGCCTTTAAATTTATGAAATTTGTTCCTTTATACCTCTCCTTTTGACACAGTCTTCATCCACTTCAGCTCAATAAAGATGTTTCAAGGAATAAATAGGTAAATATTTATTTTATTTTTAATTGTTTGAAGTCGACATTTTAAAATAGTTTAAATTCGGATTTTACCAGAAATTACAAGAAAAATTTAGATCTTGCAATTTGTCATTTGAATTGAGATATGTGCAAGGTGAGCTAGAGGAAATGAACACTATATTTTGTTCCTTTATTTCATGCCATGTTTCATGTCCTTCTAGATGATCGAAAACAAGCCATAAATGTACGAGTCAATGCACAATCAACTTGGGTACCAAGAAACAATTTTTATGGCATAAAAATCAACAACCCGATTTTGCTCATAGAATCGTGGGATGCTCATCAAATCAAGGTTGAATCAATGTTTCTGGGATCTTATCAGTTATGCTATTACTCCAAAGAGTACTTTTAGGATTATTGTTACATATTTCATTGTATAAATAAGCTATATACTTCAAATCTTATCAGTTATGCTATTACTCCAAAGAGTACTTTTAGGATTATTGTTACATATTTCATTGTATAAATAAGCTATATACTTCAAATCTTAGGGGGATTCGAATTGTAGAGGAGAATTCTTTGAAAACTCAGTTTTGTAACCAGTTTGGCAATTAGTTCTTAAGCTCTAATATTCTTCATCTAGTGTTCTTTCTTTGTTGTGCATGAACCAGGCATGGAGGGCCCCTTTTAACTTCACTAGTTGACATAGTATTGTTGCAAAGAGCTCACAACTAGTGGCATATTTCACTTTGCAGTGTGATTTTCTACCAATGGAACTGTGACAACCTAAGGTTGAAAGAATTGGATTTTATTTGAAGTTTTGAAGATTAGGAAATATTGCATTTATAGATTTCAAAGAGTACTTAATGATTTCTTTCAAGTTTGGATTTCCTTTTCAATTTGTATTTTTGAGGGCATTTCCCTCACATACAGTGATTGTGCCTCACAAGTCTACCAACCCTAGATTGACATGATAAGTGTCTTATTTATGAAAATAAACTAGGTTAACATATAGCTATATGTGTTAGTATATGGAATAAAAGATGGTAGTGTCTGGCTAAGTAATTCAGTCAAGGAAGGTGTGATAGTAGAGGAATTAAATGGATATTGCAAGAGGATTAAGGCAGAGAGATGCATTCACAAACTTGCATCAAGTTACATGGAAACTAATGATGGTGACAATCATATATCTCTCAAATTATACTCAAACAATGTATTATAAATGTACAATATGAATAAGTACCAATCATTCAACTTGGTGATATCCTTGGTGAAATGTGAGAGATAGATGATGATGATGAACCCAAAAAAACAAAGAAGAAACAGAAAAATGAAGGTTGATGATTCTCAAAATGTTCCCGAACCAGTTAAATAAGTATTGGATATGTATATAGCAAAAAAGAATGAAGTACAAATGGGATCACTTTCCAACTCATATTATTTTTTCATGTGTTTCAACCTATCCAAGTTCATTGGACCTTGCATTGGAACCATTACAATCACACATTGCTACATTAGAAGTTGATTTATTGGTTCTCAATTTATGCAATGCAATTACTGATTGGAGTCATAATGACTTGAATGAGTTGTTTAGCATATTGGGCAACAATCAAGGTATATATTTTTTTCTTATTGATCCAATAAAATGATACTTGTTTGTTGAGGCTATCAATATATGCTTCAAAAACACAAGCAAACATTTTTCTTTTAAAATTGGTGATTTCATAATATTCAAAGATAAAAACACATATGACAGAGTAGATACAATCATTATGTTGCATGGGATATATAATGAAGAAATTGATACAAGTCAAACCAAGGAGATGATATATGATCAAAATGAAGCTAAAGAGAAAAAGGATCCTCTGACTTCTTTTGAGGAATTTGGTGTTTCAAGGAGGAAGAAACATCCATTTAAAAATGAAAGGAAGCTTTCATTTTTGGAATAATATTCTTGAATTTTTTGTAGAGCAAGGTGGAATAGTTCTTTCATTTTATCTTGAAAGTAGACTTACTCAATGTATAATGCACGAGAAAAAATGTAGATTTTCATACATTTTTTAGAACAAACATCAATAGGAATACATGAAGGGGTATTAGATAACAATTATTAACACTTCAGGTTTGTAAAATATATCATGTGTATACAACTATATAGTGATTACATTGGTTTTTGCCATCATTCTAGTTTTATGATAATTCCAACTTAAAAGGTTTGATTTTATGATATTGTCACTTATCGTGAAGATGATCCTCTACTTCTAGAGAGACCATTTAGGGACGTTGATGATACTCCTCTACTTCTTGAGATATTATTTATGGATGTTGAAGATACTCCTCTACATCAAGGATCTATGGATGTTGTTGAAAGTGGAAATACACTATCAAGTTTAAGTCCATATTCACATGGAATATATCAAGATATTCTCATCGTGCGATAATTTGCTACAAATATTATCAAATACTCAACTCAATTTTCATTATTGTTACTCAAGAAAAAATGGTGAACCATTGGTACATACATCTATAGAAGAATGTGCCATTGAAGGTTCATCACCAATAGGTACATTCTTAATCAAATAAAATAGACCAAATTATATTGTTTTTTCTAAAGGAAAAAAATAAGTATGTTTAAATTTTTTTCTTGAACATAAGAGGAAAGTGTTGAAATGATGCAGGATGCTAAATCAATTGTGCAAGGTGCAATTTCTTCAGGTATTAACACTACAACACTATTTTTTTAAATGTATTTTTTGTAATATATAGTATATAATAGTTCATGTAACAACAAAAAATTTTAGTAGTGGAAAGATTTTTTTTTTTTAATTAATTTAGACCTGAAAGATTTGTTGTGTTATGATTCTACTAAAACATCAAAAGTGGATTTGAAAGTGAAGGGAAAACACTACAAAATTCACTCAAAAATATTTGAAATTCTCCTATTAGTGAAAAACATATTTGAGATTGTAAGTTGTTGGGTTGATAAGGAGAAGAAAGGTGTGGCCCACTTAGCTAAGCAAGTGTTTAAAAGAATTTCACTTGCATGGGGTTATGTATTGTTTTGTTTTGGTAAATATGAATGAAAAAGGATTCCATGGGCACATTAACCAAGCCACTTGATGTGGTTTGGAGGTGAAAGAATAATAAACATGATGTGGAAAATACCATACTTTTTTATAATAATGATCTTGGTGAGCCTAAAGAAAATTGTATAACAATTGCAGCTATTGATTCAAATGACAATTGGTTAATGGAATTTTGGGAGAAAATTCCATCTATGGACCAAGGTTTGTCAGCATAAAACCACAAAATTCAAATCCCAAATTCAAATATGCCCCTTATAATTAGTGTCAACACAAATTTAGTCTGAATGGTTAGAAGCTGCAAGGACAATTTTGACATTGCTTTATGGTTTACTTACTTAGAAAAAAAAATCACATTTTTTTCTTCAAAAGTTAAATTGGTTGAAATATGTCAGATTCTTATTTGTTTGGGGTACATCTCAATGTGAATTGAATGAATGCAAGTGAAGTCAGACTGGAAATTTTCTTCCTTCCTACCAAAAGAATCTATATAAGGTGTTTAATAATTATGAGGAAAGATATGATCAAACATCTTGCTTATATATGAAGAAATGTTTTAAACTTCCTATAAGTTGGGAATATGACAATTCTTTGAAAAGAGATGGATTTATATGGCCCAATATTTGTAATTTTCTAATCATCAGCCAAAACAATGCATGAAGAGATACTTGAAAATGCTTAAGAAAAATATCTTTGGTTATTCATTTTAGTTTGTATAACAAAGAATAAAATTGTTTTGAACTTCATCTAAGTTAGGATTATGATGGTTCTTTGAAAAGAGATGGATTTATATGGTCCAATTTTTGTAATTTTCTAAATCATCAACAAAAAAACAAGTATGAAGAGATAATTGAAAATACTTAAGAAATGTATCATTGATTATTCATTTTAGAAATTTAATTAAATGATACCAATTTGGAAAATGATTTGATAATTAATGCATTCCTATTATTTAATACAACATTTTATTTATATTGATACTTATTTTTTATAATATTATATGCATATGGGAAATATTTGACGCTAAATTATTCTTTATATGAAAGTTGTTCTTGTCAATGAATCACACAAAAAAGAATATGAAAATAAGAATTTAGTTTGGGCATCTTTCCTTAACCATTTTTCCTCAACTGATTTTATTTTTATTCTATTTCACCCTAACTCGCAGATTGGGCTCGATTCTCAAATCAATCCCCCTCTTTCATGAGTCACTTGACTTGCCTCTTGATTTTTGCATCAAGATTGATCCTCAAATCAAGCTCTGACTTTACTTCTATCTATTGATTTTTATCTCAATCTTGAAATCCACCCCTATTTCCAAATTAGGACCCCGGTTATTTACCTTCAAAATTGAGTTTTCTTTTGAAGTTCCAATTCAATTTTTCTATCTTCTTCCTCGAGCCTTTATTATTTGAGTTTCAACTCAAGCATTTTTTAGTTTTCTACTTCCTTTGAGAAACCTTGTACTTGACTTAAACATTTTGAATATTTTGAAGCCTTCGTTCAAACTTTATACACTCCTTCTGAACTTTGAAATATTTCCTCAAATCGCGATTAACCTAATTTGGCGATCGACCTTGATCTCCAAATTGAGCCTTATTTTCATTTGTTTCCTTATTTCATTATCTCGATTTGGAAATCGACCCCAATTTCAAAATCAAGGCCTTCATCCTCCAATTTATGTGTGGATAAGGAATTATTTTGAGACCAGGCCAATCTTTAAATCAAGTCCTCCTATCAATCTCTCAGAACTATTCAATTCAACCCCCCCCCCCCCC
>CBVK0101039509.1:0-30895 GCA_900067695.1 Picea abies | reverse complement strand
CCATCACAATTAAAACAAATCAAAGGAATATTACCTCTATACTTGCCGTTGGTTCCCTTGTTCAATCTTCTGACAAAGTTGGTTGCTTCTTCATCATCTTCCGAGACGTCATTGTTGCTACTATGTTCTTTTTCTTTTTGCTTTCCCTTTTTCTTTGACCTTTTGGATGCTTTGAAGGCTGCTTCTTTTATATTAGGATTTTCCTTTTCAGTTCTCATTCCATATGTTGTGAAGATTCTACGTAGTTCATCCATGTTGATTGAGTTTAGATATGCTCTTTCTTCTAGTGTTGATATCTTAAGGTCAAATCTCATAGGAAGAGATCTTAGTACCTTTTGAACAATTATATATTCTTTGATTTCTTCTCCCAATCCCAAGATTTCATTTATTGTTTCATCGACTCGTAAAATGTAAGCTACAATATTCTCATCTTCCTTCATATTTAGTTGTTTGAATTGACCTCTGTAAGTTTGAAGCTTTGTTGCTTTGACTTTTGAATCTTCTTCATAAATATTTTGAAGTTTGTCCCAAATCTCTTTAGCGGATTTACAATGTGCAACTTTGATGAATACATATTCTCTAAGACCATTCATAAGTGCATTTGTGGCTTTGGAATTATTCTAACCGAGTTTCATTGCTTTGTCATTTGTCGACAGAACTGTTGGTGCCATGTATCCATCTACAATTGATTGCCAAATTTCAAATCCTTTTGCCTGTATATATGTCTTCCTCTTTATGCTCCAAAATGCATACTTATGTCCATTAAACTATAATATTCCATTTTTATACATGTTGTTGCTCTCCATGATCTACCTTTCAGTGGTTAAACTGATTTCTTAAGGAACCTGCTCTGATACCAATTGTTGGATTACTGAGAGGGGGGGTGAATAAGTAATAGATCAATCTAATCCTTTTTAACCTTATAATGCGAGTGTTATATCAATGTAGCATTATCATCCAATATTTGCAAAGTAAATAAACAATGAACAAATGAACAATCATACACATATACAGTACACCAGTGTTTTTACGTGGAAACCCAAAGGGGAGAAAACCACATAATGTTTTTTCTTATATGTCTTGAAGAATTACATTCATTGGAAGCACTAACTTCCTTTGTTTTCCAACTGCAACTGGAAGGAGGATCCAACCCCCTAGTTTCTCAGGCTACAACTTGAGGGAAGCTCCAACTCCCCAATTCTCTTGCTACAACCAGAAGGAGGCTACAACCCCCTATGTTCTCCGACTACAAACGAAAGGTGTCTACAACCACCTGTCCTTGCCCCGTCCAACCACTCTGACGTATAAGTAGAATTATGGAACCATTATCACACTATCACTGTGAGATATACTATTGTAAACTTGTACCAATCAACCTGCACCAAACAACCTATACCAATCAACCAGAACCATGCATCAGGCATGCATCAACGTGTACTTCAACTTGTAATCAACTTGTACCATAAACAAGTGCATCAACCATGCACCAACCTATACCTCAACCTACACACCTTCCTTAACTTTAACAACAAGAGACTAGCATTTTGCATCAACCATGCACCAACTTGTACCTCAACCTGAAAACCTTCCTTAACTTTAACAACAAGAGACTAGCATTTTCATCAAACTTTACTTTAGTCTCACATGACTAGTTTTGGATTAGTCAACAACCCTAACTTGAAATAATCATAACTATGTATCTGTAATGAACAAACATCTGAAAATAGTACAAAATGTTCTTCAATGTCTTTTATGCAATTCATCCAGGTTTCACTACTTGGAACCTCTCAGAAAAGGAGTTATAGAAAAAATGGCATACCTTGTTGAATTTTGGCTTATTCTAGAGAGCGAAGTTGTAGAGCGTGCCCCACACATAATATTTATTGTATGGATCTGAAAATGGTACATAGAATACTATAGACTGTAATATAACCAATACATTTGGTATTATTGAATGTGGATCTGTTATGAAGAAGTTATGATGTTTTTACCCGAAACACTTGTTTTAGACTAATTTCAGGACTAGCCGCAAATCTTATTTTCCACTGAGTGTAACTCCAAAAATACAATGACCCACAAGCTAATTTTTTTATCAAAGCTACTTGGATATGTTTCCTCAATGACCTCCCAATTTCATGGTCGGAATCATTCTATAAAAAACATAATTGCGAAAATGGTGACATGACCTGTAAATAGCATACCGAAGAAAGCATCATCAAAAGAATTTATCCTCCCTCGAATTTCGGCCTTCTTTAATTCACCTTCCCTCTTAAATTTGGCTTAGATATACTTTGGTTACCTAAACCACTTGTATATATTCAATATTCTCAAGTGTGATCAAAATGAGAGAGTCTTGCCTTTTATTTATACTTTCATGTAGCTTCTTCAAGGGGTTACCTTTTAACCATATTAACCCACTTTCCTTATTTTAGGGTTAACCCACTTATAACCACTTGTATACTTAGTAATTTCTCAATTAACTTTATTATGTAAATAATTTATTTTGTATCCACTTTGACTTATACTACACTCATCACTTCACTTTATTATTTGCCTTCTAAAATCTCTTAAACCACTTTCCTTATTTTAGGGCTAACCCCCTTCTAACCACTTGTCCACTTAATAATTTCTCCATTAACTTTATTATTTAAATAATTTATTTTGTATCCACTTTAATTTCTCCATTAACTTTATTATTTAAATAATTTATTTTGTATCCACTTTGACTTATAGTACACTCATCACTTCACTTTATTATTTAAATAATTTATTCTTTGTAACCACTTTGACTACTTTGACCTTTTGGGGCTTCTAGATGACTCATGAGGGTTCTCCAACTTGACATGGCCATAACTATCTAACCATGAGGAGTTATGTGACATTCCATATACCACCGGAAATGGCATGACATGTAATATCCATCCAGAATAGTATTATCTTAAAATATATTAAAACTCATACCATTATACATCAAACAAACTTGGGTCCATTACCCAAACCTTTGTGCTACCAGAATTCGCTACCAGACTTTCTTCAAGGGTTGAAATCAATGAAAACCAACCCAAATAATCAACAATCTCCCACTTTGGCATTGATGGTAACACTCTGATATGAAATATTGAAGTCATATCACTCATGCTCCCCCTGTGACCATTGCTCCCCCTAGAACCATGCCTCTGTGTTATTTCTCCAAGCATTTACCTTTGCATCTGATAAATATCTCCCCCTTTGTCATCAATGGAAAAGGTATCTTTCCATTCAGGGCTGCTCCCCCTAACTGAATTGTCCTTGGGGATACTCCCCCTGATTGAACTCTTCATGAAACTGATCCACCAAGATGAACTATCCTCTTTATGGTGTTTCCTCGTGTAAATCTAAGACATATAATATAAGCATTCAAAAGCATTCATTTTGGAGTAGAAATTACTCTGAGTCTCTAGAAAAAATACTCAAAGGATTCCCTTGGAAGCGGTTTTGTAAATATGTCTACCACTTGTTCTATTGTGCCCACATATTCAACTATGATGTTCTTCTCTGCAACATGTTCCCATAGAAAGTGATACTTTATTAGAATGTGCTTCATCTTGGAGTGCATCACCGGGTTCTTTGAGATACTTATGGCACTTGTATTATCAAAATATATTGGAATGGGCTCATCATACTCAACCTGTATATCTGTCAATTTTGTTTCATTCATAGAACCTAAGTAAAACATTCTTCTACTGCAATATACTATTGGACAACTGAGAGGGGGGGGTGTATCAGTTGTTACCATGCTTAAACAATTATAATTATTTTAAACTCTTTACAGAGCATTCAATGATAATCATAATAATGCAGGAAGGTAGGCAATAGAATATTCAACATCAATCACACACATGAAATATACAGAGACAAATATTTCCTGAGGAAATCCATAAAGGGAAAAACCTCTTCCTTTCGATATGATAAGTAATCTTTATTTTCTGTACATTATCATTCTTATGAGCACCAACTCTATGGTTTCTCTAGTACCCACTAGAAGGAAGCGCCAACTCCTTGGTTTCTATAGCACCCACTAGAAGGAAGCACCAACTCGCTAAGTGTTCCAGCACCAACTAGATGGAAGCACCAACTTCCAACCACACAGGAACCGACTGTTATAACAGAGAACAATAGTTCTCCCTTGCACCACCCTACCACCCTGGTTTTTCTGGCTGCAACCAAATGGAATCTACAACTCCCTGTGTTCAAGAACCTACTTGAAACTATGAGGACAACAATCCTCCATAGAACCTCCCTACCACCTTGAAATATAGATCTTTGCTTTCTTGAATTTATCACAGTGATACAACATGTATCTATGGCTTACCAGTCTCATCAATGCTCTGCTACACTACTCTGCTCTGTCTGCATCAATATCTCTCTCCTTATGACTGTTGTGCTTTTTGTTATTCTATTAGAAATGAATTTTTGTTCCTTGCTTCTTCTGTTCTTTATGCTCTGTGTATTGTTTCCATTCTAATCACCACACCTCTTTTGTGTGCATCAAATCCTGCACACAACATGCTTCTACCCGCATGAAACACTCTCAACAACAACTCCCATTTCTTCTATGTTCTGCATTTTATATTCTTTGTGCATTAACTGCATCCTCTACACAATGCCTCTGCATGTTCTTCACTACATCATTGTTCTACCCTACAAATGTTTCACTGCCTCTCTTCCTTACAACTGTATGGTTGACTAGCTAAATTCCTTCACTTCTATGTTGTGCATGTCTTTCCCACGTCGAGTCATCTACTTGATCATCATACGAACTCTTCATCTTTTCTGGTCGTTAGCTCCATGCGTTCATCATCAATGGGCTTATGCTGAGATTCTCTGCCTTCTCTGGCAGTGTGACTCTTCATCTTATCTATCACAGTCGAGCTTATCCTCTCTGTTGCAGTTACAGTCTTCGACACTTTTCCATCTATCAATTGTCTTTATGATTAGTCTTCATTCCATTGGAAGTTACCTCACGACTCTTCATCTCCTCTGGTGATCACTCTGCAGCTCCTCAAGTTCTCTGGCCTATTTCATCATTGTGTTCTGGCAGTTACAACTAGTCAACTATGGCTTCTTTGGCTTCTAAGCCCCTTCCTTCATGTGACCTTTGGCTGTGACATAGGGGAATGCACTAGGGTGCTTCGCAATTTCACGTTTCACGATATTCTACTATGAGTTGCCTTGAATCTCCCAACTTGCGAAATCCAAAATACTCCATATCGGATTAATGGTCCAGATCTTTCCCTTTGATCGACGACCGTGATCAAATCGTGATTTCACATTTCACAATTTCCTGATGTGAGTTGCTTCGAATATATCAACTCATGAAACTCTAAAGTGGATCCTAGAAATGATATCTCCTTCCCTTCTCTTCCGTTGATGTGGCTACTAGCTATGACTAGGGGCCAAGCAAGAGGGGTGCATCGCAATTTCGCATATTGCGAACTCCTGCTATGAGTTGCCTTCAAAACTCACAACTCGTGAAACTACAAAATGCTTCATATCAGATCAATGGTCGAGATCTCTCCCTCTGATTGACAACTATGATTAATATCATGAACACAAAATTCATATTAGATCAATGGTCCATATCCTCAGTGATCCAACGACTCAGATCATTTCACGACTTTTCATATCACGAGTTCCTACAGCTCTCACCTTTGACTTATCTATCTTGCGAGTCAAGGAAATGTTGATCTATCGCCATGTGTCCTCTGTATCCAATGGTTCAGATCTCATCACGATTTGATCTGATGACTGAGTTCTAATATCCTCCTTTACGCGCTCCTCCTGTCTGGACTCTGATCTGACGACCATCGAGTATTCGGGATTGGTGATCCAACGACCAATGTCACTCCTCCTTTTGAGCTTATGCATCCTCCCGACTTGGAATAATTTCTAAGTGTCAAAATCATCAACCTTTGATCCTTCTGTGAGTCTCGATGACTTGGACCTCATCTTCATGTCTCAAAACACTATCTCTCCTGAGATTTGGAAAAAGTTACCCTCGGCCCTGGCACACACTTGCGCTTTGTGTGCAACTTAGCATTATCTCTTCTGAGCTTCTCGAGATTTGGTTCGTTGTTGTTATTGCCTGTAAACATGCCATCATCAATGTTGTTCTTGCCATCAATGAAAAGCATGCTCTGCTTGTAAACATGCCAACAATCTCCCCCTTTTCCATTGATGGCAACCCTGAACGAAAACCCTGAACGGTTGCACTATTCTGCTTAGACCTCCAACTATAGCATCCACACCTTTTCTCCCCCTTTGACATCAATGTTAAATAAAACATGCCCCCCCTGAGATATTGCAGTATTTTTCATAGGTATCATATATTCAACCAACACATACTCCCCCTGACAAGATGGACTCTCTTAGGTTGATAGTGGGGTCACGCCCAACTTCTGGCATAGATACTCAAATTGATCTTGTGCAAGCAGTTTAGTGAAGATATCAACAATCTGATCTTTGGATGGGATATAATGCAAAGAAACCACAGAATTGGTTACCTATTCCCTCAAGAAGTTATACTTGATGGGTATATGCTTGGTCTTGGAGTGAAATATAGGATTCTTTAACACACTTATTGCACTGGTATTATCACAATGAATTGGGATCGGTGTAGTATAATTTACCTCTAAGTCTGCAAGGGTCTGAATCATCCACAACACTTGGGTACAGAAGGTGGTAGCTGCAATGTATTCATCTTCTATAGTTGATAAGGAAATGGAACCTTGCTTCTTGCTCAACCACGATACAAGGGAATCTCCTAAGAAGAATACACCTCCACTCATGATTTTCCTTTCATCCATGAAGTTAACCTAATCAACATCTGAATAGACTAATAGTTGAAAATTTTGATTCCTAGGATACCATAGGCCATAGTTCATTGTTCCTTTTAAATATTTGAATATTCTTTTGATGGCTATCAAATGGATGTGTTTAGGTGCAGACTGATACCTTCCTACCATTCCAACAACATGCATTATGTCTGGACGAGATGTTGTGATGTACAACAGGCTACCTATCATAGACCTATATGAACTCTGATTAACATCAGGTGAGTCATCATCCTTTCTTAACTTGCATCCAATGACCATGGGAGTTCTCACAGGTGTTGAGTCTTCCATTTGAAACCTCTTCAACATTTCTCTTAGATATTTCTCTTAAGAAAGAAATATTCCTTTAGACCTCTAAGTAATTAGTAGACCAATAAAAAATGATAGTTCCCCTATCATAGACATTTCAAATTCAGACTGCATGGTAGAAGGAAACCATTGTACCAATGAAGCATTATTTCTTCCGAAGATGATGTCATCTACATAGACCAACACAATGAGCAAATCATTACTCTCTGTCTTGATATCTAGGTTGTTGTCAATTGTTCCTCTCTTGAATCTTTTGTAGCAGTCTCGATATTGCTCACCTCTCTTACTGGGACTCCATCAACCTTTAAATCAATGCAATCAACTAGTTTATGCAATCTTTAATTAAATCATCTATATCCTTTACTATTGGTATCATATCCTAAGAATATTCCTTCATCAGACCTATCATCATACTTACCAAGGTTTTCATTATTATTCTTTATGTAGTACTTACTCCCAAAGACTTTGAAGTGTTTGATTGAAGCAGGTATTCCATACCACAGTTCGTAAGGTGTCTTTTCACTGTGTGGTCTGAGGTGGGCTTTGTTAAGAACATGGACTGATGTGTGTATTGCTTCTACCTAGAAGGTTTGACCAATGTTCTTCTAATTCATCATTGACCTGGCCATTTGCTGAACTATTCTGTTTTGCCTCTCAACTACTCCATTTTGTTTTGGAGTTCCTGGGATTGTGTATTCTCTCTTGATCTCATGTTTATCACAGAATTCCTTGAAATCACTTGACATAAATTATCCTCCTTTGTTTGATCTTACTACCTTTATCATGTTTCCTGTTTGATTCTCAGTTAAAGCCTTGAATATTTTAAATTTCTCAAATGCTTCATCTTTTTCTTTGAGAAAAGCAACCCAAGTGAGTCTGGACTAGTCATCAATGACCAACATAAAGTAGTTTTCCTTTCCTGTGACTTCCTGTCTTGATGGTCCACATAAATCCATATGCACTAATTGGAGTGGTTTCTCTGTTGAAGTAGAGCTCTTGGATTTAAACTGTGTCCTGATTAGCTTTCCTACTTGGCAGGGTTTACAGACAGAATCTTGTGGCTTTGATATTTTCATAATCCTCTTTGGCCATAAGCATAAATTCATTAACCTTATCTTCATCATCATAATTACTATCTGTGTCTCCTGAAGAGTCATCATTGTTTACGCATAAAATTTTCTTTTTACCAAATCTCTTGGATTTATACTTCTCTTCACCTTCAGAGTTCTAGTCCTTCTTCTTGTGTGGAAACTTAGATTCAAAGTGACCTATCCTTCCATAGTTAAAAAATTTGAAGGGAAGATTACCTTGGTACTTGCTTGATCCTTTCTTTAGTCTTCTCACAATTTTTTCTTCAATTTCATCAGGCTCAAAAACCTCATTCTTATAAGATTTAAATGACACTTCTCTAGAGGTGGGTTTATCTTTAACTATCCTCATTTCATATGCAGTCAACATTCCTAGAAGTTGATCAAAAGCCAAAGCTTTCAGATCATTAAATTCTTCTATAGCAGAGACATTTGGGTTGAACCTATCTGGCAGAGATCTCAAAATTTTCTAAACTAAAGAGTGTTCCTCAATTTTTTCACCAAGTGCTTTCATTGCATTTACTAGTTATTCAACTCTCAAAAAGTACTTCCCAATAGTTTCATCCTCTTTCATCTTTAGCTATTCAAACTGTACTCTATAGGTTTCAAGATTGGCATCCTTTACCTTCTCATTACCTTCATAACTTCCTATGAGTTTGTCCCACATTTCTTTGGCAGTTTCTAAGTGCATAACTTTTAAAAATTTTGCTTCTGCAAGCCCACTCAGAATAGCATTCATAGCCTTAGTGTTGAAGCTAAATTCTAGCTTGTCATCCTTATTAGCTAGTACAACTGGCTTTACATAACCAGTCTCTACCACATCCCAGACATATGCACCTAAATCCATTATGTAGGTTCTCATCCTAACTTTTCAGAAGGTAAAGTTTGTTCGATTGAATAGGGGGGCCTTATTGGTTGATGTTCCTTCATGGCTTGACATGTTTAAGCTTATTGGTCTACCTTTAGATAAAAGGAACTGGATCTGATACCAATTGTTGGACAATTGAGAAGGGGGGTTGAATAAGTTGTTACCGTGCTTAAACAATTATACTTATTTTAAACTTTTTATAGATCATTCAATGATAATCATAATAGCAGGAAGGTAGGCAATAGAATATTCAACATCAATCACACACATGAAATATATAGAGACAAATATTTCCTAAGGAAACCCATAAAGGGAAAAACCTCTTCTTGTTGATATAAGTAATCTTTATTTTCTATACATTATCATTCTTATGAGCACCAAATCATTGTGAGCCTACCACCTCTATTTTGCAAGCTGCAACTTGCTAAGAGAACCAACTCTCCGGTTTCTCTAGCACCAACTCCCTAGTTTCTCTAGAACCCACTAGAAGGAAGCACCAACTCCCTAAGTGTTCCAGCACCAACTTTTAGTCACACATGCACTGACCTGTATAACAAAGAGCAATAGTTCTCCCTTGCACCACCCTACCACCCTGGTTTTTCTGGATGTAACCAGGTGGAAACCACAACTCCCTGTGTTTAAGCACCCACTTGAAACTCCGAGGACAACAGTCCTCCCTAGCACCTCCCTACCACCCTGAAATATTAATCTTTTCTTTCCTGAATTTATCACAGTGATACAACATTTATCTATGGCTTACCAGCGTCATCACTGCTTTGCTACAATGCTCTACTCATCTGTATCAGTGTCTCTCTCCTTGTGACTGATGTGCTTTCTGTTCTTATCTTAGATATGGATTTATGTTCCTTTCTTCTTCTGTGCTTATGCTCTGTGTATTATTTCCATTCTATGCACCACGCCTCTTCTGTGCACATCATCTCCTACACACATCATGCTTCTACCCGCATGAAACACTCTCAAAAGCAGATCCCATCTCTTCTCTATTCTACGTTTTTATATTCTCTATGCATCAACTACATCCTCTATGCAATACCTTTGCATGTTCTTCACTACATCATTGTTCTTCCCTACATATTTTTTACTGCCTCTCTTCCTTACAACTGTATGGTTGACTAGATGAATTCCTTCACTTCTCTATTGTGCGTGTCTTTCCCACATCAAGTCATCTACTTGATCATCATACAAACTCTTCATATTCTCTGGCCATTAGCTCCATGCGTTCATCATTACCGGGCTTCTCCTGATATTCTCTTCCTTCTCTGGCAGTGCGACTCTTCGTCTTCTCTGTCACAATTGATCTTATCCTCTCTGTTGCAGTTACAGTCTTCGACACTTTTCCATCTATCAATTGTCTCTATGATTAGTCTTCATTCCATTGGAAGTTACCTCAAGACTCTTCATCTCCTCTAGTGATCACCCTACAGCTCCTAGAGTTCTTTGGTTGATTTCATCACTGCATTCTAGCAGTTATAGCCAGTCAACTATGGCTTCTTTGGCTTCTAAGCCCCTTCCTTCATGTGACCTATGGTTGTGACCTGGGGCCATGCACTAGGGTGCTTCATAATTTTGCATTTTGTGATATTTTGCTGTGAGTTACCTTGAATCTCCCAACTTGAGAAATCCTAAATACTCCATATCGGATTAATGGTCCAGATCTTTTCCTTTGATCGACAGCTGCGATCAAATTGCAATTTCGCGTTTCGTGATTTCCTGCTATGAGTTGCTTCGAATCTCTCAACTCGTGAAACTCCAAAGTGGAGCCTATAAATGCTATCTCCTTTCCTTCTCTTCTGTTGATGTCACCACTAGCTATAACTAGGGGCCAAGCAAAAGGGGTGCATCACAATTTCTCATATCGTGAATGCCTTCTATGAGTTGACTTTGAAACTCCCAACTAGTGAAACTCTGAAATGATTCACATCATATCAATGGTCGAGATCTCTTCCTTTGATCGACGATTGTGATCAATATCATAGAATCAGACTTCATATCATATCAACGGTCCATATTCTTGGTGATCCATCGACTTAGATCATTTTGTGACTTCACATATTGTGAGTTCCTACAGCTCTCACCTTTGAATTCTCTAGCTCGCGAGTCAGTGAAATGATGATCTCTCACCACATGTCCTATGGATCAAACAGTTCAGATCTCATCGCGATCCGATCCAACGGCTGAGGTCTAAACTCCTCCTCTGCGCGCTCCTCCTGTCTAGACTCTGATATAACGACCATCAGGTATTCGGGATTGGTGATCCAACGACCACTTTCACTCCTTCTTTTGAGCTTACGCATCCTCCCGACTTGGAAGAATTTCTAAGTGTCAAAGGCCTCGAAATTTATCCTTCTGCAAGTCTTGATGACTTGGACTTCGTATGCACATCTCAGAATGCTATCTCTCCTGAGCATTGGAAAAAGTTACCCTCGACCCTGATGTACACTTCCGCTTTGCGTGCAACACTGCACTATCTGTGTGCAACTTTGCATTATCTCTTCTGAGCTTCTTGATCTTTGGTTCATTGTTGTTATTATCTGTAAACATGTCATCGTTGTTGTTGTTATTTCCATCAATGAAAAGCACACTCTACCTGTAAACATGCCAACATATACTCTGTTTCGGCTATAGATAAAGATATTGATGATTGTTTCTTTCTTAGCCAAGATATTAAACACTCACCTAAGTAGAACACTGATCCACTTGTGTTTCGTCAATCATCAATGCAACCTACCCAATCTGCATCTGTGTAGGAAATAAGTGATAGATCCTTTCCTTTTGGATACCATAATCCAAACTATTTTGGTCCTTTGAGATATTTGAAAATCCTCTTCATTGCTAAGACATGTGATTCCTTTGGTGTTTCTTGAAATCATGCCACCTATCCAACTGCTTGCATTACATTTGGTATGGATGTTGTCACATATAGTAAGCTACCAATCATTGACCTGTATTGCCTCTGGTCTGTAGACTTTGAATCATCATATCTGCTCAACTTGCAACTGGTTTGCATAGGAGTGGTAACTGGTTTGCAATCTTCCATTCCAAACCTCTTTAGCATTTTGAAAAATAAAAATTCCTTAGTTTCTTTGACGTATCTAAAGACCCAGAAAGAAGGATAGTTCTCCAAGTATTGACATTTCAAATTCATTCTGCATATCCTTTGCAAATTTCTAGCTTAACCTGTCATCAATACTTCCAAAAATAATATCATCAATATAAACTTCAATTAATAAAACACCATCTTGAGTTACCTTGATGTAGAGGTTTATGTCTGCACTTCCTTTTCTGAACCCTGCCTACTGTAGATATTTATCCAGTCTAGAGTACCATTCTCTAGGAACCAATTGTTCAATGTATACTTCTTCTTCAAGTTCCTCATTCAGAAAAGATGATTTCACATCCATATATGTCCATACTGTTCAAGACTTTTCTACACAATTGTCCATAATTTTGATTCATATGTCACTGTACTATCATGAAGTACTACTACAATTGATTAATCTATCATATTGTACTTCTACTAACTGACTGCACTAGATCTATCTACTCAAACTTTGCAAGCTTCTCGAAGGATGGTTCTTTGGTCTGTCACAGCTACCTCATAGACTCCCCATGTCTAATATTCATATTACCTGGGAGTCTCTAAGATGGATGGCTCAGAAAAATTCCTGCTCTAATGTGTATTCATCATCATCTTCATTGGTAGATTCATCATTTCTCTGAGCTCTGACTTCTTTCTTTCTATATGTGGATTCATCTTTCACTACAATTCATGAAAGTACAATCTCTTGAACATATTCCTTATTTACCTGTCATTCTTTTATTTCAGTTATTTTCCAAACCTTTCTATATCTGACATCTTTCTTTTTCTCTGTAGAATTTTCTTCATCTCGTTTTATTGCCAATCTTGTGATCTTTGGGACCTAGTCTTTGTTCCCCTGTTCTTCATGTTTTCTTATCCATACTTTCTTATATCTAATATCAATGTTCTCTTTCACGGAAGTATCGATCATGCTTCTACAATCACTAGCTATGTGTCCATAGTTATGAAATTTGTAACATTCATTGTTACGTGGGGCCACATACGAATTTCTTGCTTGAACATTTATTTTATAATCCCTGCAATTTGCAACCTTATATCCAAAATTAGTACCACAAAAACAATGACCATAAAAGAAATTTGCATACCTGGGAGTGAATGATATTCATTGTGGTGTATTCCTTCTGAATTTCTTCCTTGAATGATCATGATCATGATTGAAGCTTCTTTGTGGCTTGAACATGGATGGTCTTCTTGAATATGTATCTTCACTAGTTTTCTTAGATTCAGGTTGACTATGATTCCTTCCTTTGAGTACTTCTTCATAACTCATTCTATTTTCTTTATTCTTATTTTCTAGCAACCTAGAGTGATTCTCTTCATTCTCTTTAACTGATGTGGATGTTTCTATCTCTTCAACATTCTTGTTGAGATTGACGATTTTACTTCTCAATGTGACAACTTATTCTTCAAGCTTCTCAACCTCTTCTTCTTTCTTCATTATCTAAGACTTCATGACTTATTCTATTCTTTTCGCTTCTTCAAGCTGGATTTTTAATGTGATTATTTCTTCTTCAAGTCCTTTCTCTTCTTGACCAAAATCTACCTCAAGCTGGTTTAGATTGTTAGTTATTTCCTTAAGGTGATCTGTCAATATCTTCTCTCTCATTTCTGCTTCTTCCTTCTATGCTGCTATGTTGGCTTCCGAACACTGCTTTTGATATTCAAGATATTCTTTGATTTTTCTAGCTTCTTCTAGTTGAGTTCTTAAGTTCTCGATGACCTGTTGGGATTCTTAAAAAATGTGAACACTTTCCTTTTGTTTCAGCAACTCTTTCTTGAGTGACTTGTTTTCTTCTCTTTCTTTTCTTAGTTCATCTAAAGAACTAATCAATTCCGCTTTATAATTTTCTTCCTTTTCAATTAGTTTTTTTTTCTCATTTCCTTCACGACATTCTATTTCAAGATGTCCGTGTTTTTCACAATTAAAGAAAAACAACATATCTCTGTTGATTATGTACTCTTCATATTTTGAATCTATTTGACATGGTGAACATATTTCTTCTTGATCTATACCTACATCTTCTTTGGCATTTTATGAATCTGCGATGGGTGAAGAATATATATCATGTAACTTATTCGAAATTTCGTTGGCTGATGAACATTTACTAAACTTTTCTCTTACCGGATTAGTTAATCCTTCCCATATGAAATCCATTGCTATTTTGTTATTCTTCTTCAATTCCTTCTTGGCTGTAGTATTTTTCCTTTTTGAACTATCATATCCTATAATGACTGATAGTCAAATATAATACCCCTGTGCCTATAAAAATAATTTCGTCCTTTCACTCCATAAATCATACTTTAAACCATTCTGACCATTAAATAGTGGTACTCCATTCTCAGAATTATCCATGATCTCCTTCCAGTGGTTAAATTGTTTCATGAAGGAACCCACTCTGATACCAATTGTTGGATTACTGAGAGGGGGGGGTGAATCAGTAATAGAGAAATAATACTTTTTAACCACAAAATGCAAGTGTTATATCAATGTAGCAGTATCATCCAATAGTTGCAGAGTAAATAAACAATGAACAAATGAGGAATCATACACATACATAGTACACCAATGTTTTTATGTGGAAACCCAAAGCAGGAGAAAACCACAATTTTTTTTTTCTTATATGTATTTAAGAATTACATTCATTGGAAGCACCAACTTCCTTTGTTTTCTAGCTGCAACTAGAAGGAGACTCCAACCCCCTAGTTTCTCAGGATACAACCTGAAGGAATCTCCAACTCCCTAATTCTCTGGCTAGAACCAGAAGGAGGCTACAACCCCCTAGTTTCTCAGGCTACAACCTGAGGGAAGATTGAACTCCCCAATTCTTTGGATACAACGAGAAGGAGGCTACAACCCCCTATGTTCTCCAGCCACAACCGGAAGGTGGCTACAATCACCTTTCCTTGCCCCGTCCAACCGACCTGACGTAGAAGTAGATTGATGGAACCACTGTCACACTATCACTCTAAGATACACTATTGTAAACCCGTACCAATCAACCTATAATCAACCTATAACAACCTGTACCGATAAACTTTTCCAACATGTACCATACATCAACCTGTACCATAAACACATGCATAAACCATGCACCAAACCTGTACAAATAACCTGTCACAATAACTTGTCCAAACAACCTGTAATCAACCTGTACCATAAACAAGTGCATCAACCATGAACCAATCTATACCTCAACTTGTACCATCAATGATTGTATCAACCATGCACCAAATATATACCAATCATGCATCAAATACACAAAAACTATGACTCATCAAGATGTACCAACATCATCAAATATACACCTCATGTATGTGCCAACTCATCAACTACTTGTCTCAAGCATGTACCGAACATGTACCTCAACCATATACCAAATACATATACCAATATAACCATCAAAAGTTCTCTAACAATACATCACACTATCCATAACCAAATACCATAAACCATTACATCAAACCATGTTACACAACCTCACTGTTATACAACCTCTATCTGTAACATACCTCAACCAAAAGCCCTCATCAATTTCATCATCCAAATCTGATTTGTAACTCTGTAATAAACCTGGTGTATATTACCACGTACCTTCAAACCTTCCTTAAATTTAACAACAAGAGAGTAGCATTTTCATCAAACTTTACATGACTAATTTTGGATTAGTCAACAACCCTAACTTGAAATAATCATAACTATGTACTTGTAATGAATAAATATATAAAAATAGTACAAAATTTTCTTCAGTGTTGTTTGTGCAATTCCTCCAGGTTTCACTACTTGGAACCTCTCAGAAAAGGATTTATATAAAAAATGGCATACCTTGTTGAATTTTGGCTTATTCTAGAGAGAAAACTTGTAGAGCTAGCCCCACACATAATATTTGTTGTATGGTTATGAAAATGGTGCAAAAAATACTACAGATTGTAATATAACCAATGCATTTGGTATTACTAAATTTGGATCTGTTATAAATAAGTTATGATGTTTTTATCTGAAACACCTGTTTTAGACTAGTTTCAAGACTAGCCACAAACCCTATTTTCCACGGAGTGTAACTAAAAGAATACAATGACCCACAAGACGAAATTTTTATCACAGATAATTGGATATGTTTCCTCAAAGGCCTCCCATTTTCATGGTCTAAATAATTCTAGAAAAAAACTTATTGCAAAAATGGTGAGATGACCTGTAAATAACATACCTTAGAAAGCATCATCAAAATAATTTATCCTCCCTTGAATTTATGCCTTCTTTACTTCACTTTCCCTCTTAAATTCAGCTTAGATATCCTTTGGTTACCTCATTCACTTGTAGATATTCAATATGCTCAAGTGTTATTAAAATTAGAGAGCCTTGCCTCTTATTTATAATTTCATGTAGCTTCCTCAAGGGGTTACCTTTTAACCATCTTAACCCACTTTCCTTATTTTAGGGTTAACCCATTTCTAACCACTTGTCCACTTAATAATTTCTCCATTAAATTTATTATTTAAATAATTTTTTTTGTATCCACTTTGACTTATAGTACACTCATCACTTCACTTTATTATTTACCTTCTAAAATCTCTTAAACCACTTTCCTTGTTTTAGCGCTAACCCACTTCTAACCACTTGTCCACTTAGTAATTTCTCCATTAACTTTATTATTTAAATAATTTATTTTGTATCCACTTTGAACTATAGTACACTAATCACTTCACTTTATTATTTGAATAATTTCTTCTTTGCAACCACTTTGACTACTTTGACCTTTTGTGGCTTCTAAATGACTCATGAGGGTTCTACAACTTGACATGGCCATAACTCTCTAACCGTGAGGAGTTATGTGACGTTCCACATGTTAACATCATCATTGTTTTAGTTAGAGTCGGTCTTAGTCGAGTCAGAATCTATGTTTCAAAGCGTGTGAAGTTAGGTACTGAAAAGTGAACAGGTCAAAGTCAACAAGTGGCCAGTTGGCCCTTGGAATTGGGAAGGGATGTCATAATCAAAACATGTGTAAGGGGTAAATATCTTTTCCCAAATAGTCAGGTCCTATTAGAAAATAAGGTCTTACGTTCCTAAATTTGAGGTAAGTTGTTAAATAGAAGTCGCTTTGGCGGACGAAGTGACCATCATCAACTCATTATGAAGTCAAAATGAATGAAAATCATGGCGTTCGTATCACATATTCCCTGTAGCTCTTATCATTTGTACTTCACACACTCCAAAGTGTACCTGTTGCATGAATGTACTGTGAAAATATTTAAGTTTTCTTTGAAACCTCCAATTGCCATGAATTCAGTGTCCCCCAACACGTTTCCATCTCTCACCCACTCGATTACAAATTTTGAGTTCTCTACATGCATTTTGTTCATCAGTCAATTTTACTCATTGCCTATAATTCTTCTCGCAAGCCCAAGTCAATTGATATTACCGCCTTTGGCTCACACAAAATCCATCATGCACAGAACCAATGCACATTTCACCATGACGACATCCTAGAACAGAAGGAAAGGTGCGCGAAGTGGCAGGAATTCTGGGCCCGAGCCTCAAATATTGATGTTGGTCAACAAATACCCAGAGGTTATGGTGTCTTTTGAGTAGGTCGGATGCATGACCTTTTGCAGAAAAATCCAAGGATTCAACATGAAACTAGCAGAGCAGTTCACACTAAGGTTCAATGGGTCCTACACGGTAATTGTAGGTGTCATTTTCCAGGTGACAGAGGAAAATTTGTTGTCCATGAAAGATATCCCTCCATGCAGTGAAAGGTGGTTTAAAGGCATGCCTTTGGACGCACAGTGTTACAAATACTTTATCAAGCGAGACTGCTTAGGTGGGAAGGTCAAAATGGGCGTTCCAAGTAGATATTTGCAAGGACCCTTTCAGAAACTCATGGAAGTGATTAAGAAATATTTCACCTATGAGGGAAGAGTTGATAGAATAAATCCGCATCACATTATATTGTTGATGCACTTCACCAGCAGGAGATCGTTAAATCTAGCCTTTTTCTTTCACCAAAGCCTCTGAGAAATGGTAGACAACGCCCAAGCTGAAACATATCAGTCGAAGAGGAAAATATCGCATGTCTCGGTGATTAATTACTGTTGGTGGAGGAGTTAAGGAGATTGGGAAATAACTAGGATTTGTTTCTACTTGCAGCAGGCATCCCCAAGGATCCAAAATGATATTTCCCTCTACCTATGAAAAGGGTAACATCGCACTGTGTGGAGGCTGAAGCAAGAAGGGTCGCGAAGGAAGGAAGGACATTGGAATCCATGTCCCCATAACGACCAATAACCTGGAGAAGGGGCAGGCCAAGGAAAAAGAAGGAATTCAGAGAGACTCGAGTCTCAAGCAAGACGTGCGTAAAGTCATCCGCTGAAAAGTTACTCATGCATGCTATTCGGATGGAGCCCGTCAAAGGCACAAGTTGAGAAAACTAGGGCAGAAGAAGGAGGACAAACATCGAAAGCACAGATGTTCATGAGCCATCACAGCAACTGAAGCAAGTGCAACTTGCTATTGCTGAGCTATACCAGGAAAATAGAGAGTTAACACAACAATTAGCAACAAAGACCCTTGAAGTATAATCATCACAAGGTTGCGAGGGAAATGCGACTTGGATAAAGAGACAACTCAGGTAAGCACAAGATATGATCATACAACTACATGAAACACAAAGGGTGTCGAAATAAAGGAATGAAAAACACTTTAGGGAATGTGAACTGACCATGGAGAAAGACCGCACAGCTCTGGCCAGTGCTCAAAAGAAACTGAAAGGGAACGTGGTTCTGCAAAGGCAAGTGATGAACGTGAAAAGGAGAAACTGGTCTCTCAGGAGAAATATTCGAGTATCCAAACTGCAAATGAGACCAAATTCATGATCAATCGATTCCATTTTTTGTCTCCTAAGATGTGGCACATATTTAGACTCTGACAGATACCCGCATGGAAAACATACAATGTGAAGTGATGGAATCTCATTGGAAAAGGACAGGTGTACATTAGACGTGCGACCGTTTGAAGAAGAGGCATTGTTCCTAAGCTGGGGTCATCATTTTGGAGGCACCTGCAATGGTCTGCAATCACCCACCACATGCATGCACCATCAAACAATTGCGCGACAGAGATCACGACCATTACAATGTGTGGCAGGAGTCTGACAGAACACTTGATCGTCCAGATGCCATGTTAAAGGAAAGCATCGACACATCATTTTCTAACGACGAGATCTTATTGATGACTGAAACATCATGACAAAGATGAGCCGCTATGATGCTGTCGATTGTAGTCAGTTCTATTTTTAGCAAAAGTCCATTCGAAAATCCATCTGATAGAGTGTAGTCAAAACCTAATTTCTATGGGTAGTAGTTAGAGCATAGGGTAGCCCAAGTGGCACGCCCTTGTCTATACTTTCCATCTTTTAAATGTAAGCCAGGTTGGTTGGAAAAACTGTGTAGACAATGACTATTGATTGTAGTATTTTTATATGACTGAAACTTAATGAAAAAGTCTTGAAGATTTGATGAAAAGTTTCTAACGGTGGCATTCAGATGTATTGTATTCTTTCTTTGCGTATGTGCTTTCTTGTGCTCTTTATATTCACATCTGTAATTTCTATCTAAATCAAAATGTGATTTCAAATCTATAATTCACCTCGCAGTGCTCTAGATTCGCGCCATTGGTAAAAACTGTGTTTCTTCTAAGTTAACTTTGAATTCATCCCTAATGGTGCTTTGAGTTGCTTCATGTGTTTTTTCTCTGGCCACACACAATGGTTTTTAACTGAAGATTATTTCTCATTTAGCCTTTATCCTCTTGAGTTTGATCACCAAGTCATTTGTTTCTTTCGTTTTCATTAAAATGACCCCATATCGCAAGGTCTTGCTTTCTTTCACCAATAGAACCAGAAATATTGTTTAAAGGTGTTAAATCTAGCCTAGAGTTTAAATTTATATCCTGTACAGAGACAAATTCTCTAGAGAGAGCCCTCTCCAGGCCTGAAAGGCTAGTGTCAGACCTCAAAGTTGGTTTTTAGGTTGCCTCTGTAATTTGTTTTCTCAATCGAATGAAGTTTACAGAGCACTAACATTCTAGCGTCGTTACCGAGGATGGAATTAAATAAATTTTCCCTGGGAGAATGACTAAAGTGTATAGTTTTGACCCCTAAGGGTAACAGTGGGGAAAACATCTGTATTGGTAGAAACCTTTACCCTTGTGACTCCAGTGAAAAATACCAGTACCACGTAGTAACACCATTCAGAAAACTTGGCTCTAAAGACCATTTATACCAGAGCCAACCCTAACCCTAACCCTGTAGAGCTTGTGTATTATCCTGAGACACTTATGCATATGGTAAGGGAGAAGGCGCAAGAACCATTCTATTTTATAGAAATAAATCTATCCTTACCCAAGGACGGGGCTCAAAGTATTGGCAACCTCGACTTTGACACCTGTTTCGAACAAACTTTGTTCAGGTCTAAATCAGAAACCAACTTGGACCATATAGTCTTTGACGAGGAGAGGTTTCGGATTTAATCCAGCAGGTTGAAAATCCCACTCATAACATCCCCCAAGTACCAAACCCCCTTAGAGAAATGGCTTCTAGGTTTTCCCCCCTTGTTCTGCCGACCCAACTGCATGATTTGCCTCAGAACTACAACTAGAGGATCAAACTCTATGATGTTGAAGGAAACATATCTTCCCAAAAGCACCTAGATTGGTTCAACAATTTAGTTGATATTGAAGAGGTAGACCATGAAGACGTGAAGATGAGGTTGTTCACGCAGAGTATTTCAGGGGAGGTGAGAAAGTGGTTCAAATCCCTCCCAACAACAAGTATTCAATACTTTGTCATGTTTAAGACATCTTTCATTACTATATGGGGAGACAAAAAGAATCCTTTGCAGCTGCTAACGCAGTACAACAATATGAAGAGAGCATTGGAGGAAATGGTGCAAGAGTTATCGAACCTCTTTATGAGGGTTTACAACTCTATTCTCATAGAAGTCCAACCACCTCCTTGGGCTGTGCAACTGCGATACGTCGACTCTTTCGACAATGATTTCGCCTTGCTATTAAGGGAGAGAAGATCTGCAAATTTGGACGCTATGATGAGAAACACAATCAAAGTTGAGGTAAACCTGATGGCATCGAGAAAGATAAAAAAAATATTCAACAGAAGCGGGAGGATACCCCAAGGGGATGCACAACCATCGACCTCTTGACCCTCAAAGGAAAATTTCGACTTAATGATGAAGACAATGGAGAAATTGATGGAAAGAATGTCCCTGGGAAACAAACTCACCACCTGAGAACAACATGATCCCCAGCCAAGGAATCAGAATCCTAGAAGAGGTCCAGTCCTGCAGATCAGGAAGAGGGAACAAAGAGACCAGAGAGACCAACAAATAATGCCCCGTTCCAAAAAAATTATGCAGATGAAGCTTTTGATCATATGTTCGAGGATCAAATGCATTGTTGTGATGACAATGACACACACATGTTCTTGAAGAAGAGAGAGCATGATCAATACATGAGAGAAAATGATGACATTATGTTGGATACTGATGACACACTGTCTTGGGAAACGGAGGAATTCGGGAAAGGTTATCACAATGCCATCATGCAGTTCCAAAAGAAATACAACCTCTGGAGAAAAATGGTGTCCACAGAGCCTCAATAGACAAATCCCATAAGAGAGCCTCAATAGGAAAATCCCATAAGGCACGTCGCACAATCACCTTGCATAACACCATGCTGGATTTAGGCACGTCGCACAATCTCATGCCCAAAGTGATCATGGACGAGTTAGGTTTGGACATCACCAGGCCCTATAAGGATATTTTTTCTTTTGATTTGAGGAAAGTCAAATGTTTGGGTCTGATCAAATATTTGGTCATGTCACTGGCCCAAATACCTTCTAAGAATATGGCGAAGGATGTGGTCGTGGCTGATATACCCCCAAAATTTGGCATGCTATTATCCAGGTCATGGGCTGCAAAATTGAAGGGAACTCTACAAATGGGCATGTTATACGCCATCATCCTTTTCTTCGGCCAAGACAGATGATTATATAGAGAGGTGATGTTGAAATACATGGTGAGTAGTAAGACGCAGCTAAATAACCACCCCATCTACTCCATCAATACCGATATCATCTCCTCCATATTTTACAATGACGTGAATTTTGAAGAAGAAGAACCCACAACTGTCATGGTTGTTGATGACAAAGTCGCGAGACGGGAAATAGAGTTTGAAGACCCGAGGAAATGTGTGGAGAATGAGATGTGGAACATGAACTTCAATGGATCTGTCAGAAAGGAAGGAGTAGGGGCTGACGTATGGATAACTCCTCCCAAGGTAGGCACAAAACTCTTCTCATACAAGCTCGCTTTCTACTACACTAATAATATGGCTGAGTATGAGGCGTTGATTTTGGGCCTGAGAGTTTTGAAAGAATTGGATGCAAAAAGGATAGAGGTGCATGGAGACTCTGAGATCGTTATAAACCAAGTGAAAGGGATATATCAATCCAATCACCCCAGACTGAGAGTGTACAGAAACCTAGTGCTATATCTCCTCGAAGAATTCTCAGAGTATAATTTATCGGCAATCCCGAGGGGGCATAATCAAATTGCGGATGCAATGTCCACCTCTACCTCATATTTTAAAATTCCCATTTTTCCAAACAAAAAGTATGAGATCGAATTCAAACATAGGCTGACGATGCCCGATAATATCAAGTATTGGCAGGTGTTTGAGGATGACAAGAAGGTGGATAGGTTTCTCCAAATGAGCGACGAGTTCACTAATATGAACATTGATGATGAGTGTTGTTGCGATGAAGATGAAAGAACAGATCTGCTCAGTGACAGTGATCCTTTCCAGAACCAGATAGTTGGAAGGGACATAGTACAACTAAAGAATAATATCATCCCAAAGGGATTATTTCCGTTGGAAAATATTTTTGATGAAAATGACATGGATAGAAATCCCAAGATCACTACAAATGACGAGGATGTTCATTATTGTAATATCAGGACCTAGGAGAATCCAAATATAATCAAATTATCAAAGACGCTTAGTCCAGAAGTAAAACAGGATTACGTCAAGCTCATGAAGGATTTTCTTGACGTTTTCTCTTGGAGTTATGATGAATTGAAAGTTTATGACACCAAAGTGATTCAACATGTCATTCCTCTCAAAGAAGACCAAAATCCTTTCAAGAAAAAGTTGAGACGGATAAATCCCTTACTATTTTCGCTAGTCGAAAAGAAGGTAAAGAATCTTTTCGAATCCAAAATTATCCTTTCTTTAAGGTTTTCAAAATGGGTTGCAAATATGGTGCCTGTAAGGAAAAAGAGTGGCGAAATAAGGTTGTGCATATATTTTCAGAATTTGAACAAAGTGTCCCTCAAGGACAACTACCCGCTCCCAAAGATGGACTATATCCTGTAGAAGGTAGTTGGGTCCTAGAAGATGTCTATGCTAGATGGCTTTTTAGGTTATAATTAGGTCATGGTACACCTAGATGATCGAGAAAAGACAATGTTCATGACACCATGGGGGACATTCATGTAAGCCAAGATGCCCTTCGGCCTGATGAATGTTGGAGCTACCTTCCAGCAGGTGATGGATATAGAATTTGCCAAGGAAAAATATAAATTTATCGTGATCTATTTGGATGACATCATGGTGTACTCTGAATCCGACGAACAACACCTTGGGGATTTGAAGAAATTTTTCCAAAAGTGCAGGAAGTTCAACATATCTTTGAATCCGAAAAAATCACATTTCAGGAAGAAAGAGGGGAAACTGTTGGGGCACATCAACTCGAAATAAGGTATAAATATAGACCCAGGCAGGGTTGAAGGAATCCTGAAAATCAATGCTCCGAGCAACAAAAAGGAGGTGCAGTCCTTACTGGGAAAGGTGAATTTCTTGAGAAGGTTCATCCCGAACCTGGCGAAAATTATAAATCATATCACCTGTATGCTTAGAAAGGGGAACGATATCAAATGGAACCATGAAGTGATAAAGTAGTTTGAATACATCAAGATAACGTTGACCAAATCCCCCGTATTAGCTATCCAGAACTTCATGAAGGACTTCATCTTGTTCCCGTTCACCTTGGAGCATACCATTGTTGGCATATTGTTACAGAAAGATGATCAGAATTTTGAGAATCCTATAGCCTACTTCAGCAAGACATTGAGAGATTCCCCACTAAGGAATGACATTATGGAGAAACAAGCGTATGCCTTAGTGAAAGCCCTAAAGGATTTCAAAACCTACATACTACATTACCACGTTATCGCTTATGTGCACAACAATTCTATCAAGGATATCCTAACTTAGCCTAACCCTGAGGGAAGAAGAGGTAAGTGGATCACGGCCATTCTGGAATATGACCTCAAAATCAAGCCCACAAAACTTGCCAAGGGACAGGGCCTCACAAATATGACAGTGCAATCGAACTACGACTTTTTGGGAATCAACTTCATTGTTGATCTATTAAAGAATCCTCAGGAAGAAACAACCACATAGGTGGCTCAGAAATTCATCAATTCACCTTGGTATATGGATATCATTTATGTGTTGAGGAATCTGCACTCTCCTCTTGGGTTAAGTAAGACCAAGGATATATTCTTAAAGCTAAAATCTACTAAGTTATGCATCCTAGACAACTCACTGTATTGGAAATATCCAGGAGGGATATTGTTGAGTTGCATACTAGAAGACGACGTGAAGCAGGCCATCAAAGAGTTCCACAAATGCAACTGCAGGGGAAATCACTACTGGAAAACCACTGCGCATAAAATTCTCAGAGCAGGATACTATTGGCCCACCATCTTCGTAGATGTGTAAAAATAATTTTCCAGTTGCCATGAGTGTCAGATTTTCGATGGAAGGAGAAAGCTACAACCCTTGTCACTGAAAATGATCTCGGTTGAAGCATCGTTCATGAAATGGGGCCTATATTTCATAGGAGAGATTCATCCACCATCCTCGATGCAACACAGATGGATACTTACGACCATAGATTATTTCCTGAAATGCATCAAAGTGATTCTGACAAAGCAGGCTACTGACACAGTCATCATTCAGTTCCTCGAGACCAACATCTTGTCTAGGTTCGGGTTCCCTATCAAGAGAATAAAAATTAACACAACTTCTTTCAAGTCCAAGAAAAGGGAGAAGTTTTTCAAGGACTACAATATAACCTTGGGACATTCTACAACATATTACCCACAAGGTAATGGGTTAGCAGAATCATCTAATAAGAGATTAACCAATATCATTAAAACACTATTGCAGAAAAACAAGAAGGCCTGCCATAAGAAAATTATTTACACACTATGAGCGGACAGAGTCACTACCAAAAATTCCATCTCCACATTACCATTCCAAATTTTGTATGGCGCAGACGCAATTTTCCCTACTTCGTTGAGATTGCCTGCTAGGAAGTTGTTGCAAGAGAAAGAGGTCGAACTAGATGATACACAGAGAAGGATAAATCAGTTGATCCATATGCAAAAAATGAGGGACCAGGTCCACAACTGATCGTAGCTTCACCAAGACAGAATGAAGAAATTTTTTGACAAGCACTCTAAATAGGAGGAATTTTAGGTGGAGGACCTAGTGCTAAAGTGGGATGTGAGAAACAAAGATAAGGGAAAGCACGGAAAATTTGATCTTTGGATGGGTCCATTTAGAATCTGCGCGTATCGTGGGAACAATGCATATCTGTTAGAATAACTTAATGAAGAATCCACTGGTTGGGGACCTGTAAATGATAGGTTCCTCAAACACTATCTGGTGCAGTAAAGCCCATTTAAATCTCATTGTTATTGTAAATAGTGATTTTATTGTTTTGTTTTTTACTGTCAAAGAAAGTTTTTCGAGTCATTATGTCAGGCTAAAATTGAAGCGCGAAGTGAAGCCCATGAGTTTATGCTAAGTCTGGTCGAAACTATGTCAACAAGGTTTCAGTTGCATTTTTTGTTTTCTGTTGTTTCAGAGTCTGGAAGTCGAATAAGGCCCAATGGTCAAGCACCATGTGTATTGTTCTTTTCCACCTCACTGGGAGGATAGCGATCCCCATTGGAGCCAGTTGTTAGCGTCATCATTTTTTTAGTTAGAGTCGGTCTTTGTTGATTCAGAGTCTGTGTCTCAAAGCATGTGAGGTCAGGTGCCGATAATTGAATGGGTCGGAGTCAACAAGTGGTCATTTGGCCCTTGGAGTTGGGAATGGATTTCATAATCAAAACATGTGTATGGTTAAAGGTATTTTCCCAAAGAGTCAGGTCCTGTCAGAAAAGAAGGTCTTACGTGCTTAAAGTCGAGGCAAGTTGTTAAATAAAAGTCTCTTTGGTAGATGAAGTGACCATCATCATCTCATTATGAAGTCATAGATAATGAAAAATCACAGCACTCGTATCACATATTCCCTATAGCTCTTATCAGCTATACTTCGCACACTCCGAAGTGTACCCGTTGCACGGATGTACTGCGAAAATATTCAAGTTTTCTCTAGAAACCTCCAGTCGCCATGAATTCAGTGTCCCCCGACACGTTTCCATCTCTCGCCCGCCTGATTATAAATTCTGAGTGCTCTGAGTGCATTTTGTTCATCATTCAATTTTACGCATTGCCTCTAATTCTTCTCGCAATCCCAGGTCAATTGAGATTACCACCTTTGGCTCGCACAAAATCCATCATGCACAGAACCAATGCGCGTTGCACCATGGAGACATCCCAGAGCATAAGGAAAGGTGTGCAAAGTGGCAGGAATGTTGGGCCAGAGCCTCAAAGATTGACATTGGTCAATGAAGACCCGGAGGTTAGGGTGTCTTTTGAGCAGGTCAGATGCATGACCTTTTGCAGAAAAATCCAAGGATTCAACACAAAACTAGTGGATCAATTCACACTTAGGTTTGACGTGTCCCATGTGGTAATTTCAGGTGTCGTTTTCCAAGTGACAGAGGAAACTTTGTTGGTTGCGAAAGAGATCCTTCCGCATGGTGAAAGGTCATTTAAATTCATGCCTATGGAGGCACGGTGTTACAAATACTTTATCAAGCTAGACTACTTAGGTGGGAAGGTCGAAACAAGCATTCCAAGTAGATGTTTGTAGGGGCCCTTTTGGAAAATCATGGAAGTGATTAAGAAATATTTCACCTGCAAGGGAAGGTTTGACATAATACATCCGCATCACATTATATTGTTGATGCACTTCACAGGAAGGAGATCATTAAATCTTCCCTTTTTCTTGCACCAAAGCCTCCAAGAAATGGAAGACAATGCCCAAGCCGAAACAGATCAGCTGAAGAGGAAAATATCACATGTTTTACTGATTAAATTACTATCGGTGTAGTAGTTAAGGCGATTGGGAAATAACTGGGATTCGTTTCTACTTGCAGTAGGCATCCCCAAGGATCCAAAAGGAGATTTCCCTCTACCTACGAAAAGGGTAACATCACACTTCACAGAGGCTGAAGTAGGAAGGGCCATGGAGGAAGGATCTTGGAAGCCCTGTTCCCCCAACAACCAATACCCCAGAGAAGGGGAAAGCCAAGGAAAAACAAGGAAGTCAGGGAGAGCCTAGTCCCAAGTGAGCCGCATGCAAATTCATCCACTAAAGAGTTACTCATGCACATTATTCGACTGGAGCCCGTCAAAGGCACAAGTTGATAAATTTGGGGCAGAAGGAGGAGGACAGAAACTGAAAGTGCAGATGTTCGTGAGCCATCACAACAGCTGAAGAAAGCGCAACTCACTATTGTTGAGCTATACTAGGAAACTAGAGAGATGAGACAACAGTTAGCAGCAAAGACCCTCAAAGTGTCAGCATCACAAGGTCACGAGGGAAACACAACTTGGCTAAAGAGACAGCTTAGGGAAGCACAAGATATGATCATACAGTTTCGCAAAACACAGAGGGTGTCGGAAGAAAGGAATGAAAAACACTTCAGGGAATGTGAACCGACCATAGAGAAATTTTACGTGGCTCTGGCCAGCACACAAAATAAACAGAAAGGGGATGTGATTCTATAAAGGCAAGTGATGAACCTGAAAAGGTGAGACTGGTCTCTCAGGAGAAATCTTTGAGTATCCAAACTGCAAACGAGACCAGATGCATGATCGATCAAATCCATTTTTTGTCTCCTCAGACGTGGCGCGGATTTAGACTCTGACAAATACCTGCGCAGAAAACATAGAATGCCCAATGATGGAATCTCATTGGAAAAGGATAGGTGTACATTAGACGTGTGATAGTTTGAAGAAGAGGAAATTTTCCCTAGTTGGGGTCATCATTTTGGAGGCACCTGCAATGGTCTATAGTCACCCACCACATGCACGCACCAACAAATGATCACATGCACGCACCAACAAATGATCGTGTGGAAGAGATTACGGTTGTTACAATGTGTGGTAGGAGTCTGACATAAAACTTGATTGTCGAGATGCCCTGTCAAAGGGAAGCATCGACACATCATTTTCTTACGCTAATATCTTGCTAGTGATTGAAACGTCGTGGCAAAGACGAGCGACTATGATGTTGTCGATTGTAGTCAGTTCTATTTTTAGCAAAAGGCCATTCGAAAATCCATCTAACAGAGTGTAGTCGAAACCTAATTTCTATGGATAGTAGTTAAAGCATAGGGTAGCCCAAGCGACACTTCCTTGTCTATATATTCCATATTTTCAATGTAAGCTAGGTTGGTTGGAAAAACAGTGTAGACAGTGACTATTGATTGTAGTTTTTTTATCCGAATGAAACTTAATGCAAAAGTCCTGAAGCTTTGATGAAAATATTCCAATGGTGGCAGTCTGATGTATTGTATTATTTTTTTGCGTATGTGCTTTCCTGTGCTCTTTATATTAACATATGTAATTTCTGTCTAAATCAGAACATGATTTCAAATCTAGAATTCACTGTGTAGTGCTCTAGATTCGTGCCATTTGGACAAATTGTGTTTCTTCTAAGTTAACTCTGAATTCATCCCCAATGGTGCTCCAAGTTTCTTCATGTGTTTTTTCTCTTGCCACACACAACAATTTTTAACTGAATATTGTTTCTCATTTAGCCTTTATCCTCTCAAGTTCGGTAACTGAGTCATTTGTTTCTTTCATTTTCATTAAATCGATCCCATAGCCCAAGGTCTTGCTTTCTTTCGCCAATCAAATAGAAAATATTGTTTAAAGGTGTTAAATCTATCCCAAAGTTTAAATTTATATCATGTACAAAGACGAAGTCTCCAGAGAGAGCCCTCTTTAGGTCCGAATGGCTAGTGTCAGACCTCAAAGTTTGTTTGTAGGTTGCCTCTGTCATTCGTTTTCTCAGCCGAATGATGTTTACAGAGCGCTAACACCACATACGACTGGAAATGGCATGACATGTACTATCCATCCATAATAGTCTTACCTTCAAATATATTAAAACACATACTATTATACATCAAACAAACTTGGGTCCATTACCCAAACCTTTGTGCTATCAGAATTCGCTACTAGACTTTCTTCAAGGGTTGACATCAATGAAAACCAACCCAAATAATCAATAGAAAAATAGATACTATTTATAGGAAACATCAAGGTATCAGTGGTAAAAAAAATATCTTCCAGGCTGTCATACTTTCGAAGATACACCATGTTGAAGATAGGGTATCTGACTAGTCCTATTAACTAGTCTTAAATAGGTGTTCCAGTTAAAATAGTCATATATTTTTCCGAGAGGAACCCAATTGAGTGAGACCAACTCCATTGGAAATAAGAAGTTCATTAGTATTTTAAGTACAATTTTCAGAATTAGATATTAGGTATTCTTCGCGGGGCACATTATACAAGTTCACTCTCCTGGAAAGGAAAAAACTAAGCTAGGCATGGGGAATTTACCCTAACTTCCACTTGGAACATCCAATTTTGATTAGACCCATGGAATTTAAGAGAAGACATTTCATATTACTATAGGTATAAAATTTTGACTCATACGGGCTGAAATTTCAGAAATACAACAGAAGGAAAGTTGGTCATGAGGACATACTCCAAATTAAGGGATAAAAAGGTATGCAACTTACTATTGTCATAACTTTTTATTGGGATATCTTTTTTGTGTGATTCAAAATTTGTAATAAATATGGGAAAGAGGAGAATTAGTTTTTTCTTACATGGCTCCAAAGGCTCCTCCAAAATTTACTTCACGAGCTAAACCTACAGAAATCTCAACCATGACTCAAGATGAAATCGATGAGATTTATCGGGAGATGGAAAAGAGGACATTAAACATGATATTTTATGAAGACACCATAAAAGTGTTATGGAAGCTATGTAATTTTCTCATCATATTCAACCCAAGAATAAGGCTACACACAAGTATAACATTGTTTCACACACAGGGAGAAAAGATCATTTTGGGCTCCATAAGACAAGTGTACCTCAACCGACAAGGTTAACACCTGAAAAAATAGACGAAATATAAGACCAAAAGGACTATTTTTAAATTTTGACAACAAGTATATTAATGGGAATAAATGCAGTGAGAAGAAATTATTCTACATATACTGTGAAGAGGAAGAAGATCAGGAATTGGAACCACCTCAAGATCTAGATATAGAAGATACTACTCCAACAATATCTTGTCAT
>CBVK0101039507.1:0-17794 GCA_900067695.1 Picea abies | reverse complement strand
CTTTTCTGAATATCAGTTTGTAGTAGATATTGTACAAGGTTAGAATTTACAATGTCATCTTGCATCTTGTTGCTTGGGTGCATGGGTATAGTCTTCTTGTTAGTTAATTTGGTATCCTAGCACATTGGATTTCTTGGGTTATTGGTCTAAATAGGTTGTGTTGCGCTAGAGTTATTGTAGCGCATATCGCCTTGTCACAACATGATTCTTAATGAGGGGATCATTGCATGCCCTGATGGAGATAAGTGAATGATAACCTAGCTGAAGTCTTGTGCTTCCTGACGTGGGCGTTGTTTGATGTAATTGATGTTCGTACCGGGTCCTGTAATGCCTCAATGCATTGGGTTTTGTGCGCCATAGAGGTTTTCTAGTTACTGATTTTCAAGCCATTGTGTCGGGATTGTTTATGTTCTCCTTCATCTTGTAGGAGTCAACTTCTAGGTGTCGGGTGGGTAGCCATTTGTTTGCCTTTTGATTATCACATGTTTAGGTCCAGCTGCATGTTGTGCTAGTGTGTTTAGTCGTTGTTGTATGTTGCATGATCTTTGTGCCTTGTGTTCGTCATCAATTTGTGTTATTTAATTGTTGTCGTTGATTGTCGTCCTGCTTAAAACAAAAGCAAAAAATTGCACTTGTTTTGCGTCGCATGTAGTCGTAATGATTGGGGTCGTTACAAAACTTTATATTTAAGTGTACAATTCAATTATCACGTTCAAATACCATGGCAACTTTAGATGGATGAGCCTTAATCTTTCAACATGATTGGTGACAAATTACACATATGTTTAAATGGATAATTAAATGTAAATCTTTATCCTTTGACATTAGAAGAAAGTCATTGTACAACTATAGAATTAAAAAATGTTAATTGGACATCCACTTGATTTTAATACCTTTAGAAAATCTCCGAACATCTCTATAGTTAATCTAATTATTGGTTCAAATGTGTTTAAATCATTAGTAAAAGAATTGATATCTTCTTACAAGTTATTCAATGGAGTATGGTTTTCTTAGGAACTATAAATCCTTGGACTTTAGGACCAAGAACCATGAGTTCTATGATGACTAGAGTGATATTTTGATAATAATAAATAAATTAAGTTCTTTTAAGATTATTTGTTAAGAATGGATTTAAAGAAAATATTTTTATATAGTTCAATCATAATGATTGTTATTGGAGACAAATGAAATTGTTAGTAGATATTTAATGGTTAGATATTTTAAGGTTAGGATTTATTTTGCGAGATAGTTATGATTTTTTTTTTTTTTATCTTGGAGAAAGGTCTACCTTGTATTGAGTTAACATTAATTGTCTTAATTCTTACTCATAATGTTAGAATGTCGGAGTAGTTTCACATAAGTTAGTTATGGATAAGTTATCAAAGAATGATGTTAATGATTATCAACCTGACTATGATAGTATTGAACTATTGACTGATTGTAAAATCTTCTAATTAAAGTACCTAGTATAATTAAAGTTTATAAGAGTAGTATTTGGAAATAATGGATATTGAGTTTAAATTATGTAGACATAAGCTATTACTTGAAGAAACTTCGTATGATAAACCCTCTAATATGCTTCCTATCTTCATTTGTTGGAACTTCCTAATAATGTAGAGGAAGTATAGAGGAAGTATAATTGGTTCCTTAGAATATATAATGAGGGTATAATATGCTAGAAAAATTTAATTATCGTGATACAAATTATTTTTCCTTGAAGTAATACTTCGTAATTACTCTTATATTATGTTGTTAATATGACAATCTTAAACACATAAGAGTAATATCAACGCGAGTAAAATCCATTTGAGACAGATGTATGCATCTACGTGGGTAAACAACCAAATCATAGTTAAATTTTCAAACAAAACAAAAAAACCTTCGTACACATTACACTTCTTGTTTAACAGACCAGGAATATGGTCGACAGAACCACAGTAAGTAACCACCCAATTACTTCAACCAAAGACAGTGGTATCAAATCCCTTATCCATAGCTAGGGTCTAGTATAGAAACCAAAATACCTCTCGAAGGATGAACACCCTGGCGTAGAATCCATAGCCAACACCTATGAACAGTGATTTCAAATGCAATAATTAGTATGGCACTTCGGTAAGATAAACTAACACAATTGGAAAGACATTAATTAAATAATGTCGCAGTATTTTATCCACTTCGTGTGCTATGGAACCTTTAGAAGAAGTAGGGGACTTCCTATTTTCTTGGTTTTACATCCAATTATGGTGAAGTTCTTGACATTCCTAGTGGGGGGAATTGAATTTCTATGGCCTTCTTGTTCACTGCTTTGAGAATTATGCATATGTCCTTATCGTGTTTTTTTATTATTCTTCTCCAGTATATTTATACCTCGCACTTTTGAGGTCCCAGATATTCCTATATATATATAAAGAAAAGAAAAAAAATTGTAATGCATGAGCGAACAAGTGTGAAACAATTATAGAAACTCTAATTAATTTACTATTTAATTTAGTTAAGTGCATGTTTAAAAAAAAGAAGTATACAATATATATTGATAAGTGTTATAAATTGTTTTATAAAAAAGGTTTAATGATATTTTCATATTGAACAAATTGATCTTAAACAAATCTCTTAAGGGTGAGTGAACAAACTTGGTGGATGAAAAAGTGGCAATGGGGTGAGAAGGAATGTGCATTCATGGTAACGGAAATAATACTCAGAGTATGTTTAGACAAGTGTCATAAGTGAATTTATGTCATTGGAAGCCCCTGAAATTCATGTGTTTTTAAAGCTACAAATTTCCTAGGAGGGAAAAGATTTTAATGAAAATACCTATGCAATAAATGGATATAAATACAACATATGTGGGAGGAAGGACATTTATCTATATGTTGGAAGGGAAAGACGTATTTTTTGGGTGAGCACATGAGTGTTAGAAAAATATTTTGAATTGTACAGAGGTACATTGACAAAGGAGTGGAGTTCAGCTCATCCTCATGGAGTCAAAGTTAGACTTGGGGGTGATCAAAACAAGTAACTTAGTTATTCTACATCTATGATTGGGTGGAACATGGTTGTTCCATTTGTTTTTATCATATTAGTAGAAATGTATATTCTAAATTATCATTTTTTTTTTGTTTATATACACATGTTTTCTTATCAATATATATTAAATTCAAGAAAGTGTTTAATGTGCAAGTTTGATTTTTATGAAATTAAAGTGGGTATTGTTATATTGTGTATAAACTTCATGATTTATTAGATATATATATTCCAAGTAGAAAATATTGTAAGAACCATTGCCACATAATAGTAGATTGTTTAGCATTATTGGTGATAATCCACTATAGTTCTTGTTTATTTCACAATTGTGTTATAATGAACACTCAAACATATATAAATCATTGAAGAGTAACATTATTGTTTCCTTGAACTAAAATTACAATAATTTAGATAGAAAGAAAATAGAATATCTATATATAAATATCGAAAATTCTTTAAGTTACATGATTAGAGGAGAAATCGTGTTCCTATTTAACAAAGAAAAATATCGTTTGAGGATAAGATTATAAGCAGTTTACAGGATTCTATTAGAAGAACTTCAGAGGTAAATAATAATGCTGGAACTCGAATACCTTGATGATATCAACTATGTTCTCATAACGATGATCTTCAACCTGTAGAAAAACAAAGTAGGTGAGTATGGTGTAATATTATAGGTAAATAATGAAGGAAAAATATTTATTTGATAACTAGACTTACCTCTCTTTCCCAAAAAATTATCTTTGTCCGTATGGTCTGAATCATGTAATTTGATTCCTACACGGGAACATGTTATTTAGATTAATATCATTGTAGTATTGACCATGCAAATGATAATTTAAAGGTTGCACCGTCATATAAATTAAATAAGAGTGATTACATGTGCTAACCTCTCATTGGGTTCAAATATTGTAGAATTCAACGAATCATAAACCGTGAAGGAATATACATGAATGCCTAAGGGGTTCCCTCGCAATAATAGAAGGGACCCATCATTTAAAAAATATCCAAACGATTTATCAATTATAATATCACAAACAAAAGTAACGCACAATGTATTAAATAGTAACATGGTATATCATTAACCCTTCCATGGATTTACTTAGAATATTATGGATAGCAGAAACGAGTATTATAATCGTTTCTTTTCGGTCCTTTCATAGGCTAGAAATTTTAACTATGACGAACCATGGTTTTACATAATCACCATGTTGAACCATAGGAAGCTCAACATGGTCGACAAATGTCGATATATGGTCACAGAAAACCATCATACATTATCAACTAGTAATTTTGTCAACCATTGTCATTGTCATGCTGAAACTTGGCCATTGCCATGGTCAACCATTTTCAATCATGGTCATGGTAATGATCAATCATATATCAACCATGTTTGTGGTTCAACTAAGGTAATGGTTAACCATATTCATTCAACCTTGGTCAACCATGGTCGCGATCAACCTTTTTCAACCATGGTCACGATCAATCATGGTCAACCAAGGTAATTATCAACTACCAATTTTCTCTACCATGGTCATCGTCATGGTCGAAAATTTCCCAATGTCATAATGTCAAGAAGATTCCCTACCCTTGCATTGTCACAATCACTTACCAACATTGCAATGTGTAGTACATATCTCAATGTTGAATTTTGACAAGAATTTCCCAACTTCACAATGTGTCTCCCATCTCCTTATGTCTCATTGTGATGAAAATTTCCCAATGCCACAATGTCACAAACATTTACCAACTTTGCATTGTGTTGAGCATCTCCCAATATATCCTTGTGATGAACCATGGTGGTGAGCCATCATGTTTAACATCTCCCAATGTTGCACTTGTTTTCATGGCCTAGGTAGTAGTGTCATCGATTATGTAATGTCAAATATCCCCATATACAACCAAATAATATTTAGTTTGATATTTTACATGACCACAAAACTGACTTTGATCATAGACCTCTAACCCTAACACTTAACTTTTCCATGCACAAAAGCTCAATTGAAGAGCACTCTGACAACCAAAGGCACTTACTTTTTCACAAATAGAAATTCGACATTTCTTAAAATACCTAAGTAATTATTTAAAACGCATATCGTATTAGAATAATATTGAAGCTGACTATCATAATTTTATAAAAACTCTCTTTGCCTCCATTAAAAAATCCTCTATTGAGGTGCTACATAAAAATACAAGCATTACAACTAACCCTTAGTATGATAATGAATGCAAAATTTCTAGAAAATACATTAGGGATGCTTTCAATGCATCTTTAAAATCTAAAAAGATAAATAGATACAAAACATTAATTAAATGGAAAAATTAAATCTATATAAATAGAATGCAAGAGAAGCTTTTGCACCTATTTAAAATAGATCCTAAGGAATTCTGGAGGCAAATTATAATTCGTAAAAAAATAAAAAGTAAAAGGATTCCTTTGAAGGATTGGGATTTCTATCCTAAAATATATATGGATCCACTAATGTCATGGAAAACATACCTGTAAATGTGAATGAACTTTCACATATAAGATCTAGCTAGCAAAGGGCATACACAGTTTGCATAAAAATGAGAAAATATGGAAATGAGAGAGAGAGAGAATCAAATAATTATATTAATTGAATGAATGAATGATAATTTACACATGATATACTCTTTATAACTCAACTAATGTTCACTGGAAGAGAAGCCAATGTGCCATATTGGTGGTCTAGAGTGATCTGGACACACAATGACTATTATGGGAGTTAACTGCCAGCTAATCTAAGTCAACTAGCCTCTCATACCTTAGTTAATTGACTAAAAGCATTAGTAATGTGCCACTCTGGTGATAATCCCAAGGACAATGTGCATTAGCAGTGATTATCCCAATGTTTCATGGTGATGAAAGAAATGTGGAATCAAGATTCCACTCAACTGATCTAATTGAAGTGTGAACTGAAGAGAATATTCCCCTAGAATGTAGGAAAAGGAATATTCTCCCTAAAATGTAGGATACTAGATAATTATTAATAAACATAGGGAAAACCTTGGGAAAAATAAATCCTAGGTGTGTGTGAAGTATCTCCAACACCCCCCCTAAACATCGCTATCGTGAAAATAAAAGAATGGGTCCCGACAACGAGGCCATGTTAGGTACCCGAAAACAAAAGACACACTGAAATAAACAAGGGAAGAGGGAAAACCTCATGGGAACCCCCCCCTAAAGGTACAATGTATCAAAAAAGAACAGACAATTTTTAGGGAACTGTGTCCATCACTCAAAGACGACTGTGTAGAGAATGGAACTTTTGCTTAGTGAAGGTATTGGTGAATATGTCTACAGTTTGTTCTGTTGAAGGAAATAACTGTAGGTTGATGATCCCCTGGTGTACTAAGTCCTAGATGTAGTGCATGTAGATCTTGATGTGTGTCGTATTTTGCCTCTAATTTCGATCTCTACAGAACTTCAGAGTGCTCTGGTTATCACACTATATGACGACCGACTGATGAAACTAAATGCCCAACTCAGTGAGAAAATGTTGTAGCCACATAGCCTAAATGGTTATGTTAACTACCCCTATGTACTCTTCCTTGGTTGAATATAGAGAAATAACATCTTGCTTTTTGTTCGACCAACAGATGGGCCTGGAAACCAGACTAAGTGAGTAACCAAATGTGGACTTGCAATCAATGTTGTGGCTAGTCGAGTTAGAGTCAATGAACCCGATGAGATCCAATGCAAAGTCTACTTCATAGTGAATCCCAAAGGACATGGTTCCCTCTACTTATTGAAGGATATGATTTGCAACATTCCAATGTAGCTCATGCAGCTCTTGCATGAACCTGGAGACCGCTTCGACTACATATTAGAGGTATTATTTCAAGTGTGTGAGATATAACAAGCTCTCCACTAGTTGTATGTATAGTTTTTTGTCCACAAGTGTAGTGTCCCCACCATCCTCAAGTATGACTCCTAATAGGAAAGGAGTGGGCACAGACTTGCAGTCTATCATGTGGAATCTCTCGAGGAGATCTCGTGCTTACTTGGCCTGAGAGAGTTTGATTCCTGATCCATATTGATTGATCTTGAGATGAAGGAATAAATGTAGTGGAACCATGTCAGTCATTAAGAACCTATCATGCAAAATCCTCTTGACTTCAACAATCACTGAAGTTGAGCAACCGGTGATCAGCAAATCATCAACATACATAACTAGGAGTAGAAGTGAATCAACCCTCCTAAGCATGTAAGCATTTGGGTCTAAATTTCAATGTACAAAGTTCTATGACAACAGGTAGGAGTCCATCTTGGTGTACCATGCCCTCGGGGCCTACTTTAGGTCATAAAGGGACTTCTTCAGTTGGAAGACCAAAGATGAATCTTGCATGAAGCCCTGAGGCTGCTCCATATAGATCTCCTCAGAAAGATCAATGTGAAGAAATGAATTCTTCACATCCATCTGATGGACTTGTCATCCCTTGGTTGTCACAATGGAAGCTTCCAAGCATATGGAATCCATCTTCGCTAATAGAGTGAAGGTCTTGTCATAGACAATATCGTGCAACTGCTGAAATCCTTTGGTGACTAGCCTAGCTTTGTATCCAATAGCATGTCCATCTATTGTGCTATGGGTCTTATAGACCCATCTGCACTTGACAAGTTTCCTTCTTGAAGGAAGGGGAACCAGATCACAAATATGGTTCTCAAGGATGGATTTGTACTCCTCCTGCATGGAAAATTCCCAAAAGGGATTACTAGCAGCCCTGCCATAGGATTGTGGTTATGAATAATGAACCAAGAAAACATGCCTCGATGGCATCGGTTTAGTGTAGAGGATTGCAAGAGGAGCCACCACAAAATAATATTGAGTCCTCCTGGTATCAATTGTATCCCCAACAAGATCTACTGCATCCTGAAGAGTAGTCTTGGCCCACTTGGGCCTCGACTCTGTCTCTGCATCTACATCTATGTGCATTGATTATGCATCTCAATGTACTGACTCGCTATATGAATCATCTGAATCAGAAATATCATCTGAAGAAGATTCAACATGTGCATTCTCATCATCTCTGACAGGTGGAAGAACACAAGTGTTTGCATGCGGCTCATGAGGTGCATGCGAGATACTTTCCTCGAATTGGACACTGCACTCAATCATGAGTTGGTACATAGATGGATCAATGATTTTGTATCCCTTCACACTGTTTGGGTATCCAACAAAGATACACTATGTACTTTGTGGATGAAGTGCCTTCCTCTTCTCAGAGGGAATCATGGCCCATGCATGTGAACCCAATATACAAAAGTGGGTCAATTCCGGTTTGAGGCCATTCCAAGCCTCGAAGGGGATCTTATCCTTGACATATCTATGGGGAGATATGTTTTGGATGTAGTTCGCACAATTGAGTGCTTCATCCCATAACCTCTTTGGAATTGAATTTTCATACAGCATGCAAGATGCCATCTTTTTGAGGGATCTATTCTTCTGCTCATCGACTCCATTTTGTTGTGAAGTATAGGGAATCGTGCACTGAAATTGAATCTTAGCCTCAAGAAAAATATTTTGTACCTCATGGTTGACATAATCCCCCCGATTATCTGTTCTAAGTACTTTGATATTCCTTGTTGATTATGTCTCAAGAATGGCTTTGAAATCTTTGAGATGTTGCAAGACCTCAAATTTTTGTCTAAGAAACAAATTCCAACTGTAACGTGAAAAATTGTCAAAAAAAATTAGCACATACCTTTCTTTACTGATTCATGGATGCGGAAAAGGGATCATCATATCACTATGGATCTGATCCAAAGGAGAGGAGACCTTCTGAGTCTTTCCTTTGTTAAATTTGTCTTGAGGGTTTTTTCCAAGGACACATCCCTCAAAAATTCCTTTGGAGAAGTGGATGTCAAGTAGACCTTCAACCATTCCCTTTTTTTGAAGTTGTTACATAAATCTAAAATTTAAATGCCCAAACCTTGTGTGTCATATCCTACTACTTTCATTACCATGTGTAAGCAGTAATGTATAATATGGTTCGATAAATTCAGAAAATGTGTAGAGTCTAGATTGGTGATTTACCTCACCAGTAGCAACTCTGGAATTGGTTTGCATGTCATAGATATCCACTACATCAAGTGTGAATATTACTCTCTTTTCGGTGCAATAGTTTGTCATTTGATACACACAGAGAATATTGACAATGAGTTTGGGAATGTGTAGAACATTCTTAAAGCTCCTATTTGTGAGTTCAACTCTCCCTTTTTTGATGACTTCGACTGGAGAGTCGTCCCCCGTCAGAATAGGAGGACCTTTGCATGCATCCAATGAAGAGTAGAATTCCATTATGTATTCCATGTGGTGAGATGCACCTGAATCTACAATCCAAGCATCGAGAGATAAGTTAATGGAAATCAAAGAGTGGCTAGAATTACCTTTCTTAGGGTTTTGATCTTCTAGCTTCTTATTTTTGGCACCCTCGAGGATGTGATCTCCAAGGTTTTTTTGCTGAAGTATTTTTTCCATTTGATCTATCTACTTCTGCACGCATGCGTATTTTGGATGGAATCCTTGTTGGGAGTAAGTGCATTTCTCCCATTTTCTTCCCTTTCCACCTTTGGATCCAAAGAAATCATTCACTGGTTTTTAGCACCCTTCCTTCTTTGGATTTGTATGTTCCTTCCCTTTGTCTTTGTTTTTAGATTTATTATTTTTGTGACTCCTACCATCTTTCACAGCAAGTGCATGGGCATTTTATCCTTTGATTTTTCCCATGTTGATGAGCTTGGCCTTATTTTGCATCAAAGACTCAATAAAGACCTCAAGAAAGGGCATGGTCTAGGTGACTCCAAAAGCGAGCCTAACTGAATGAAATGTGGATACAAACACTGAGTATTATAGACCAAGTTTTGAAATAGTGGTAACAACCATTTGTTTCTCCTCCTTATATTTACCAACCCCACAAGCCTATGATTTTTTATAACAAATCCTTATATTTGGTAAAAAAATCTTTGATATTGTCGAAGGTTTTTGGATCCAAACTAATAAATTTCACCTCGAGTACATGTCCCCTCATCTTGTCATGTTTGACAAAAATTTCTTCCATGGTGGTCCAGACTTCACTAGGGGTTTCATAGGAGGATATGTGAAAGAGGAGCTCAAGAGAAATAAGATTGCAAATATCTCCATACGCTTCATCCATCCGATTCAGATACTTGGATTTTTCTATGGATGATGTGGTTTTGGTCTCTATGCCCATGGTTAACTCGTATAATCCTTTTCTTCGAAGATGCAATTTCATCTTGTGCTTACATGCATAGAAATTGTACGGTGTAAGAATCAATTCTTTTGGAAATTTCATTTCCCAATGTCTTCAGTCTTTGGTACCTACAAAAAGATTTTGGTGTTCCTTTCTCCTAGAAATCAGTCATCCCTCATACCATGTAAATGTGAACGAATGTGCACATATAAGATCTAGCTAGCAAAGGACATACATAGTTTGCAGAAAAATGAGAAAAGACGAAAATTAGAGAGAGAGAATCAAATAATTGTATTAATTGAATGAATGAATGATAATTTACTCATGATATACTATGTATAAATCAACTAATGCACACTGGAAGATAATTCAATGCACCATAGTGGTTGTCTAGAGTGATCTGGACACACATTGACAGTTACAGGACTGAACTGCCACCTAGTCTAAGTCAAGTACACTCTTAGTCCTCAGTTAACTGACTGAAAGAATCAATAATGCGCCACTCTATTGATAATCGCAAGGAAAATGTGCATTAGCAGTGATGATCCCAATGTTGCATGGTGATGGAACCAATAAGGCATCAAGACTCCACTCAATTGATCCAACTAAAGTGTGAAATGAAGAAAATATTCACCTAGAATGTAGGAAAATGAATATTCTCCCTAAAATGTAGGATACTAGATAATGACTAATAAACATAGGGAAAACCTTAGGAAAAAGAAATCTAAGGTGTGTGTGAAGTATCTCCAACAATAACAAATAACTCTATAAAGGATGAAGTTTTTTCTATAGAAGACATTAATTTTGGGGTCAATCGGCTCTTCAAAGGGAAAGTTAAGGACATCAAAGGTTACCAAAATGAAATATTAAAAATTAGAGAACTTATCCTCATCCCTCACATACATAGGCTCTTCAATTTATCTATGCAACAAGGTTTCCAAAAAGCCTGGACTCAAAGCCTCATCATACCTATTTGTAAAAGTGGAGATAAAAGAAATCCATCTGATTATAGGACCATTATTGTTTGTCCCATTTTAGCTAAGTTATTCAAAAGTATTTTGGAACAAAAGATTGGTGCACGGCTAGAAAGCCATGGAAAAATAGGTTAAGGTTGTGTTCGTATTGGAGGATACCATTCCAATGTGGACCACCTTCTTACCTTTAGGATCATCATAGAGGAGTGTCATAATGACAAACTGGTCTACTTTTTTGTTTTGTTGATTTTAGAAAATATTTTGACACTGTGCTCAGGGCTAACCTATAAAGTCTATTTTGAGTTAAGAGCTAATACAATAAGGATTTATGAGAAATTTATTCCTAAGTTTAGGAACATTGAGGGATGGTTGGAGGAAATTAGTTGTAGGTTAGGAGTGAATAAAGGTTGTCCCCTATCACATACCCTTTTCGCCATCTATATTGATAAGCTAGAAAATTGTTTGGAGGGTGTAGGCTATGTTGGCCCAACTCTCGCTAGTATATTCATCATCCTCCTTCGTTATGTTAATGATATTGTTCTTATGGAAAAGAGTTTTTATGACCTAGGTAAGAAAATAATAATCCTCAAGGATTCTTATCTAGTATGGGCATGACTATGAAAACAGACAAAAAAAAGGTTTTGATAATTTAATCCAAAAGTATCACCTACGATAATTTTGTTTATGACAAAAATAGCTTGGAGGAAGTGCCTTCATACAAATATCTTGAAATCGATATCCAAAAAAAGCTCAATTGGAACTATATCATTCAAAAAATGATAAATGGAGGGTTGAAAGTTTATTATGGGATTAAAAAAATTTGTAAATGAGTGGACCTTTGTCTTTGTGATAACAATAAAAAATAATCTTTCACACTCTTGTCACTATGGTTATCTTATATGGATGTGAAGTTTGGGTTTGCAGCATATCTAGAGAGTCATGGGGAAGGAAAAAATAGACACAAAATAATTTTATAATTTATAATCTCAAAATTAAGGGAAATAGAACCTATCCTATCTATTAACACTCTGTAATTTGCCCAAGGCTATAAGGCAGTCATAGAGGCAACATCAAAACCACTTCGAGTCTTGGATCTAGCCCTCCAAGACTCAGAGAGGGATCTCTCTGTCTGATATAGCTTTATTTTAATAAGTATTAGGCTAGTTATGCAAGTGTGGGGTTGGGGTTTTTAAATGGTTGTTTTGGAAAAGAAAGGAGGGCCATTGGGAAAATGGAGTCTGTGCTTAAATATCCGATTCATTCTCAGATCTAGAAAAAGCTCTTAAACAGGGCAAGGTAGTGGGAGTGTTGGATCGAATTAAGTTTTGATGGTGTCGATTTTAGGAAGAAATAGGGGAGGAAAAAGTGATCAAATGAGCAATTAAGAATTCATAAACTATCTTTTTAGAGGAGAAACATAAAGATTATCACAAGATTAGATGCAGAGTATTGGCTAATAAATTCTGCTCTATTGCTCTTCTTATGATAATGAGAAATTGAAAAAAAAAGAAATGATAACAGGAAAACACTCAACAGAGAAGGGAAACGCCACCAACACCTCCGCACAGGAATCCTGTAAACAACACAGGAATCCTGTAAACAACATGTCTATTACTGATCATTCATCTAAAGAGTACAGAAAGAGTTCTCTGGCCAAACACAGCCCACAGTCCAGCAAGGAACCTCACAGGTCGAACCCTTTTACATTAAAATCCTATGAATAAATAGGATAGACCATCCCAATCAGTTTCGGAAGTCAGTTTAACCACCTCGGCCAAAAATAGCCACCACTACCACAAAATTTGGAGATGTCTGTCATGAAAGACGGACCTGTTTTCTGTGAAAAAGGGGTCCGAACAGACGTCTTTTTCTCTTGAACTATGACACCTGGGTGAAAACTGAAGGATTTTGTTGTATATGGGCATGTTCTGGACAAAAACCTCCTTCGGTTTCGCCAAATTCGTCCCCAACTGGCCGAAACATCTCTTGCAAGATCAGGACTGTAACAGATCAACCGAAAATGCGAAAAAAGAGGTTGAAAGATAGCTTCTATTCTCTCTTCTCGTAGCTCTGTTACAAAAACTGAGAGAGGTTTTTGTTCATCAGCCCGTTCTGAGAACAAACCTCTCTCATATTTTTATCATTCGTCTTCCTTTGCCCAGAAACAGCCTCGGACGAACACATGATGAAATAGGCAAAAATGGCAAAAATATGAAAAAAGTGGTTTTTTTCCGTGAAGGTGGTATTCCAGACCCCCCCTGAGGTGGTAAGTGGTTTGTTTTTTTGGGTGGGGGGGTCCGCTGGAATAGGATCATGACACGTGGAGGGGGGGTGGTTTTGAAAAACCATTATTCCGGACCCCCCCCCTCTCGTTAAATTTCGGATAGTGAGGGGGGGTCCGGAATTTTTGTTGTCCGTTGATTTAGAAGTATGGGATATGATGGAGGGGCATGAGGTATAAAATGTGAGTGGGAGTTGGGTGGGGTAGAACTTAGGATAGCATGATTTTTAGTTTTTTAATTTTGTTTTTCGTTTTTTGTTATTTTTTATTATGTGTTGTGTTATGTGTTACTTTCTATGTGTTATGTTTTGTTTTTTAAGTTTGGTTTGTTTTTTATGTTTTGTTTTTTATTATTTAATATGTTTTATATTGTTTTTGTATTTTATTTTTATTTAATTTTTATGTTTTTGTTTTTTAATTTGTTTTATTTAATGTTTAATTAATCCTAATTACTAACATACTTATTAAAATAATTAATTAATTAATTAATTAGTCATTAATTAATCCATCTTATTAAACTAACTATATTAAATTTTATTGATAGCATTATTAACTTAAAGTTTTTATCCTAGAAGTCTGTTTATTCAAGGATGGGTGAGATTGGCGAAGGGGTGTAGTCGATTGGACAAAGGACAAGGGGGTGAGGGCGTAGCGGCGAATGAAGGATGCAAAAAGGTGACGGAGGATCAGGCGCAATGGAAAGATGACACGTTGGGATAGGGCCCGCCAGAGAAAAATGCTTCATTCCGGACCCTCCCCCCACCGTTAAAAGCAGAATAGTCGAGGGGGTCCAGAATCCACTGTCAGTCGTTGATCTACGCATTGCTAGATCAACCGTCGATCTAAGCGCGTTCTTTATTCTCTAGGCGCGAATGCAAAAAAGCTTAGGCTTTAGCGATTTTGGTGGGTTTTGTGCGTTGCTTCCTTTGAAAATAATTTGCAGAGATGAAATATTATTTGCAAACCTATACACCCAGAGTGAAAAAATTCTAGTCAATAGATGATCCTATGAATCATAGGGTTATAACAGTGGCTCCACCTGGGGATGGTAGCTTCTTTTAGGAGGTGTCAATAACCACATACCTATGAACATGCAGACCGATGCTTTATCCATTGGGCTGATCCCAAAATCTTATTCCGCAACTTATACCTGTTCTTGTCTTGCAACTGAAACCAAATTAAAACAAACACTGCTGAAAAAGAGATGCTCAGAATGTTGAGCTTATTCACATTCTCCTACCTACCCTATGCTACTAATAATTTTTTTAAATCAAATAATACAAAAATGCCAATGAAGCCAATCAAGTAGCTTTTGAGACCAGTAGATTGCTTGACTGCTCGTTAGCACAGTGGAAAGCGCAGCTTGACCTTTTGCCCATAGATTCAAAACTGCAAAGTGTAATGGCCGCTGCGGAAAGTATGATTGATCTTTACAACAGAGACCCTGACAGTATTGAAGAAAAAAAGTAATGTCAGAGAAAGATTGAGGCTCTACAGTGAGAAAATTTTCCATATAGGTAGCTACAGGATCAAGGTAGAAATGACATGTTCCTTGATTTTTGGATGGCATCTCTGGCACTGTATCTATGTCATCTTCATCTTCATGCATTTCCTGACATGGCTGCAACTTTCTTAATGGGTTTTTAAATGACGCTTCTGCTGAACACACCCCTGTAGCTGATTGTCCTATCATATCCATATCATAGCAGTGTTTTATCCCATAGTTGGATGATGGGGAATTATTTTGACCACACAAGCCATCCAACCGATCAGCTATTGGATCTTGAAAAGACTGACAAGACTGTTGCATTGATTCAAATGATATTTCCTGACCTTTTATGTATTTATCCTTCAATACTTGTCAAAGACTCTCCTTCAAAATTTGAAATGAATTAAAGCACAATGGTACAAAGTTATTTTGGATTAACTCAGAATTTTCCTCAGGATTTAATCTTTCATCTGAAATTTGAAAATCGAAGTAGTTAAAGGGCTGCAACTCTGGGTTAAGAACAACCTTCACATCAACACTAGCATCTTCCCCCAGTGGATCAGAACATTCTCTCTCTCTACTATTGACAACTTGCTTACAATTTCCTCTCAAAAATTGAAAAGAAGCGAAACATAAGGGCAAAGATTTTTCCCTTACTTTGAAATTTTATGTCTCTTCCTCATCGCTATCATAACTATTGTGCGAGGGATGATTGTCACATCTGAACTGTAAATGATCTCCTTCCTGCCAATGACATGCTGTTGATTTCTTTGAACAGACAACCTCCATTTCAACTTCATGATCATCATCATACTGGTCACACTTGGGTAAATCATCCATGGGTGAAATGCCATTGAACATGCATATCATGTCAGCTAGTTGTTCCTCTACAAGTTGATATGGAGCTTCATCTTTGACTGTGTTGTGAATTGAATACATGAACGAATCATTATTCAATCCATGGTACCCAGGATGAGCAGAAAAATGTTTGGGAACTATGACCGTGTTATTCTCTGAAATCAATGGAACATGATGTCTTTGGACAGAAATCTCCTCTTTTATGTTAATCTTCTACATCAGCTTTTCCATGGCACTGGCCAAAATCTGCAGTTTAGCTTCTGATGACTTCAGCTGCTCCTTTTCTTTGTCCTTTAGCTTTGACCTTTTGATCAACAAGTTGGTCTCCACATCAACTGCAATGCTCTGCATTTCTTCAAGGCTTGCAGTATTCCTTTCTCTTAATTGGAATGCCATCTTAAGATCAAAATCATCTGGGAAATTCAATTTGGCTAAACCAGGAGGTGGCCTCACATCCATAGGTATTGAATGATACACCTCATTCAACCTTGTTGAAAACTGTTGTACTGTTTCCCCGGGTTTTCTTTTCAAGTGGTCGTATTCTTCTAGGATGAAGAAAACATTTCCCATGATCACCCACCTGTCTAAGAACACTTGCATGAACTGATGAAAATTTCTGATGTTTGCAGCTGGCAGATTTCTAAACCATTTTTTAACTTTACCTTGCAAAGACAGGGCAAACATTCTAATGCAGACATCATCATCTTCTACCTCAAATAGGTCAAGGAAATCCTCAAGGTTTTGAATATGATTTTTAGTAGTGATCTTCCCATTTTCTCCATCAAACCTAGGCAGATTATTGATTGAATTTGCAGGGAGGTCATGGAGGATAGAAGGCAAATATAGGGTTTTGTATCTGTCTATGATTTTGGCAAGCACAAGAGATGAAGCAAGAGGCTTACAACCATCTAGAGGTTTAACAGGAATAGGAGATAAAGCAGGGGGCTTATGTCTCACTAGGGTTTCTACAGGTGCATCTGGGATGTGCACAGGTCTATGAGCATGTACATAATCTACAATTTGGGGTTTAATCTCTTGAGGCTCTTCAGGTTGAAAATGATCATCCTGAATTTCAACACTATACTCTAGACCAGGATCATGATAAGAGAGAAAGTAATTGCAGATGAAACCAAAGATGTCTTGAATGCAATTTGAGCTTGAGTACCTGGTCTTTCTAGGCTGCTTGGCCATGCTTAAGGTTCTTCCTCCAGTGGAGTCTTTGAGTCGGCACTATCTAGAGTTGGTTGGAGTCGCCAGGTGAATGATCTCAACCTTCTTGTGTCTTGTCACTGTCCACCATCAGTGATCAGATATGGAGATTTGAAGTGTACTACTGGGGAGAGGTCCCCAGTGGAGTCGCCATTCTGTTAACACTCTGTAATTTGCCCAAGGCTATAAGGCACTCATAGAGGCAACATCAAAACCACCTCGAGTCTTGGATCTAGCCCTCCAAGACTCAGAGAGGGATCTCTCTGTCTGATATAGCTTTGTTTTAATAAGTATTAGGCTAGTTATGCAAGTGTGGGGTTGGGGTTTTTAAATGGTTGTTTTGGAACAGCAAGGAGGGCCATTGGGCAAATGGAATCTGTGCTTAAATATCTGATTCATTCTCAGATCTAGACAAATTTCTTAAACAGGGCAAGGTAGTGGAAGTGTTGGATCAAATTAAGTTTTGATGGTGTCGATTTTAGGAAGAAATAGGGGAGGAAAAAGCGAGCAAATGAGCAATTAAGAATTCATAAACTAGCTTTTTAGAGGAGAAACATAAATTTTACCACAAGATCAGATGCAGAGTATTGGCTAATAAATTTTGCTCTGTTACTCTTCTTATGATAATAAGAAATTGAAAAAAAACGAAATGATAACAGGAAAACACTCAATAGAGAAGGGAAACGCCACCAACACCTCCGCACAGGAATCCTGTAAACAACATGT
>CBVK0101039506.1:0-15516 GCA_900067695.1 Picea abies | reverse complement strand
TAGGTAAAAGTGTGTTTCTTTAGTATGCATTAGTATGCATTTGTAGTTAGGAAATCCGACGGTCACGATATGTTCCCGACATAGAGTGATCTGACAGTTCATACTATCCTCGATATTAACATCCATTGATCCGTGGCTTAGCACCCGATTGGTCCAAGATCTCTATTTAAAGAGCATGGAGGGTCATTTGCCGATGATCGATTGTGAGAAACTCTCTTGTAAAATCTCTCTGTAATATTTTTCTTTGCATTAATAAACTGCTCCAAGTGGCCACGTTGGTTGGGGCCGTGGTGTTTCCCCGTAGGGGTTTTACCACATGAAAATATTGGTGTGTTGATCTTTGATCTAGTTATGTGAGTGGTTACTGAAGGTGTTCTTCCTCTGTTGGAATACCTGTGTTGTCGAACAGACCCCTCTCCTTTTGTTTTTATTGAGAGCTACAAGGCAGCTGGTTGTCATAGTACAACTTCAGCCAACTCCCATTCACTAATCCTTCCTTCCACTCTCCATTCAATGTCTTCAGCTGTGCAGCTCCTCCTTTTGTAACATAGGCAATCTGATAAGGTTCGAGCCAATGTGTCTTGAACTTCCCTGGGTGTCTTATGAACTTACTGTCATATGCCAGTACTAAGTCACCTTACTTGAATGTCTTCTTCTTGATGTGTCTGTCATGATATGCCTTCTCTCATTCATTCTGAACCTGTTGGTGGAATCCTGCAATGAATCGGTCTTCCTCCAATTCAACCAACTGTGATAGCCTCACTTGTACAGCTCTAGTATCATCCATGTCTGTAAATGCAGTGATTTGTAAGCTTGGTACCAATTATTCCATCGGGACAATAGCTTCAAGGCTGTAAACCAACTTGAAAGGGGTCTACATTGTTAATTTCTTGCAAGTGGTTCTATAAGCCCAGAGTACTATTGGTACTCTTAAATCCCAGTCGTCCCTGTTCACACTGCAAAACTTCGTCAATGATGTCTCCAAGATCTTGTTGAATTATTCAATCGATCCATTTGTTTGTGGATGATAAGGTGTACTCTTCTGATGGTGAACTGCAAATTCTTCAATCAGGGCTTCCACTATCTTATTGATGAAATGGGTGCCTTGATCACTCATAAGGGTCTTAGGGCATCCAAATTTGGTTTTTATGTCATCAAAGATAAAGCGTGCAGTTGTAGTTGCACTACAGTCCTTGACTGCTCTTGCTTTGTCCCATCTGGTTAAGTATTCATTCACAGTAATGATGTACCTTGCTCCTGTGTGCTTCCCTGGTGGGTTTATAGGTCCCACGAAGTCAATGGCCCATTTTTCAAATGCTTGTAGGGTCATCTGCGGTGCTAATGGAATTTCATCTCTTCGGGATGGTTCCAACTCTATGACATATATCATAAGCTCTAGCATAATCATTAGCATCTATGTGTAAGGTAAGCCACCAAAGGCCAGCTCGCAGGACCTTCTACGCAGTTGCTTTCCCTACATAATGTCCTCTTGCGATGCCTTCATGGGATTCTTCTAGGATCAGTAGGTGTTCTGCCTCCATAACGCATCTTCTTAGTATTTCATTAGGTCCCATCTTGTATAGCTGACTAGCTATCAGTGAAAAGTCTGCAGCGCGCACCATGAGTTGTTTCTTTTGGGGAATTATATACTCACTAGGTGTTATCCCTGTTGTCAGGAACTGGATGATGTTGGCGAAGTGGTCATCAATCTTTCTAATGATGAGCAATTGTGCATCTAGTAGTGTATCCTCCAAACTGGTGGGTTCTTCTCCATGTTCTGACCTTGATAAGTGGTCAAGGCCCTTGTTCATTATTCCTGGCTTAACTATAATCTCAAAATCATATTCCTGAAACAACAGGATCCATCTACATATCCATCCCCCCAACACTGGTTTATTGAATAGGTATTTCAATGCGGAGTGATCTGTGAACATTTTAAAGTGTCCTCCCAATAAGTAGTGGCAAAATTTTTGTAGTGCATATACCATGGCCAATCCTTCTCTCTTTGTGGTGGTGTAGTTAACTTCTACTATGGATAGCTTCCTGCTAGCAAAGGATAATGGGTGATCAATGTCTCATGTTCATGTCTGTGCTAGTACTACTCCTAGTGCAATAGAAGACACATCGATGTGCAGATGAAACTCCTTGCTCCAATCTGGAAAAACCAAAATGGGCGCAGTGACCATCTTCTGTTTCAATGTGTCGAAACTCCACTGGCATTCATCTATCCACCCAAACTAGTAGTCCTTCTTCAACAACTTCTCCATTGGTGTTGTAATTTGGGCATAGCCTTTAATGAATTTTCTGTAATAGCCAGTGTGTCCAAGTGCAGTGCGCAGTTGTTTAACTGAAGTAGGAGGTGGAAAATAAACTATAATTTCAACTTTAGATGGATCAACTAGCAATCCCTGCTTACATACAATATGGCCTAATAATACTCCAAATGGTGAGAAGAAGATGCACTTATTCAAATTTAAAGAAATTTGGCATTGCCTGCATTTATCCAACATTGGCCTTAGGCATTCAGTATGGTTTTTCAACAAACTAAATACAGTCCAGTCATCAAAATATGCTTCTAAAAATTTATGCAAAAATTCTTTGAACGTTTCGACCACCATCCTGGAAAAGATGGTTGGGGCATTCTTCAGTCCAAATGGCATTATTGTGTATTGAAAGGATCCCCATTCTATGGAAAATGTGGTCTTATGGTGGTCCTCCTTGGCAATCTGGATCTAATGGTATCCTAAAAATCCATTTGTAAAAGAATACACCTCTTGGCCTCCCACGTTGTCTAATACTTCATCAGTGAATGGTGTAGGGAAAGGGCCATGCAGACAAACATCGTTCAATTTCCTGAGGTCCACACATATTTTGATTTCACCTAGATTCTTGTGTTGTACCACCATAGGGCTGATCCATTCTTATTCTTCGACAGGTTCAATAATCCCTGCTTCTAACATTCTGTCGAGCTCAATCTTCATTTTTTCCTTGTATTTTGGATTCAATCTATAGGGCATTTTCTTGACTAGATTCACATATGGTTTCAAAGGTATTCTCATCTCTCCCATAGATCCTTTGATTCCCTTCATATCAGTGAACTTGGTTGGAAACAAGTCCTGATATTCGTGCAATAATTTTGTAATCTTGTCAATGGTAGCAGCATCCCAATAATCTCCGACATTGGCAAGCTTTGGTGTATCCTCTGTTCCAATATTAACCTTTATGATCTTGATTGGTTGTCCAATAGATGGTAATTCAACTCTTGTTCCCTCCACATCTCTTTGGCCTTCGGTCTCCACAATGTTGACCTTCCTCGGGTCATCATTGTCATCTGTGTTGATGTTATAGTAGGTCCGCAATTTCTAGAGAGGTGCAATCCATTCATCCTCCTCTTGTTCCATAGGGAGGCTATATGCCTCTTCAAATACCTTATGCCTCACAATATGTAGTTTTTGGTCTACTTAATGGTATTCACTTTCAAATAAAAAGGTGGTAAAAAAAATTTGAATCATACCTTCTCAATTTGTGGTGATGAGGCACAGTTCTGCTTGAAGGTACCAGTTGATAGGGGTCATATCTAGTGTGTTAATGAATATGTGCACCCATTTTTCTCAAGGAATATCTCTCTAGGCCTTTTCATAGCTTTGTGCATGGTCCTTTGGGTAGCTTCGACCAGTATACCTTACTTCGCAGCTTACTACTTGTGTTGAAAACTGTGTTGTCATCAAGGTTTGGCATTGTGTCCAGTCTGTGATGTTTCTTTTGTGTGTCCCCCATCATCTTGTTGGTGTATCTTTCAGGGCCTCATCCATTGCCGAAAATTGTTATTTTTTTGGTACACTTGTTTCAAAATATGAAAGGAAGGTTTCTAGGGGGTTCAAGCCATCAAATGTGGGTAACTTACTCACTGTTATGTCGATCCAACGAACTTCTCTGGTTAATCTAGCACATCTTCTGGTAGATATTTCATACATCTGGTTCTGCGAGTTTTCCAGTGCTTCTTCCAAGTCTAATGAACATGCGTTGTCACTTCGCCAGCTCAGATTTCCATCGGTTGTAGGATTGATATAATCATGTTGTCTGGCTGTTAGTTTGTAGATGTTTTCCAATTCATATGCATGGTCCTCTTCTCTGATGGGATCTGTGTAACGCTGACCCTCATATGGATCTAAGGGTGCAATGACCCTAAGGCCATCTCTTTCAAAGGTCATACATATTTTCTTCAAATCAACGCCAGTAGAGTTGTTGAAGGCCCAATCGATTCCAAGCAATGCAGGGTAAGGGCAGCTATCATCAACAATTTCAATTACCTCAAAATATGCAAAGGTTCTAACCCCATTGATGTCCATTGGGACATGACCCAATCGTCCAAATGGGCTGACAACTTGCTGATTATCCATGCGAAGTCTGATAGGGGAATAGATCAGCTTGGGTTTTCCCATCAGTGCCCAAGTTTGCTTCGTCATGACATTGACCTATGATCCTAAGTCGAGGACCACATAGTCTATATCATATTCTCCTATCTGAGCATTCAGGTGTAATTCTTTATTTGTTCTTCTCTTCTTGCCAATTTGGTCTATTTCCTTATTCAGTAAGGGGTCTATCTTCCCCAGCTCATACTGCCTAATTAAGTTCTGTAGTTCTTGCACAGCGTTCCCATCCTGAATTAACTTAAGACAAGTGTACAAAAATTCGATGTGTTTACTTACCTCTTTTCCTTATTTATGCACAACCAATTGGTCAAATGCCTGAGGCATTTCATACTATTTTATTTCCGGTTGATTTTTTGATGAGGACCCTTGGTCTCTCTTGAACTCTTGTCTCGCTTCCTTGAAGATTTGTCTTTCTTTCGTTGCATCAAAAGCCTGATTCTTCTTCGTAGCTTTCATGATACATGAATCTTCTGCGATCTTTATTTGGATTGTTCTATCTTCTCCTGTAGCAGCGCCTCCTCGAGTAATAACAACTCTAGGGTCTGTTCCATGAGGCTCAGCATATTTTAGTTGTACTTGAGGGTTTTGCTGGGGTCTATATCTTTATTGATTCTTGGCTAGTAACACAGGGCAGTCTTCAATAACATGCTCGAAGGAGTTGCAATAACTATAGGTGGTGCAAGGGTTCTAGCAGTCCCTCGCTAGATGTCCTGGCTACGTGCAATTGTAATAGATTATTTGTCCTCAGTATCAACTCATACCTCCTCCTCCTCCTCCTCCTCTGTATCCACTGCGAGGATTGAAAGTTCCTCTTCCTAGGGAATTATATTGTGCAATGTTTCCTTCTTAGTGCACTTCACCTTGGATCTTGTATATGTCTCTTGATCTTTCATGCATTAGATCAAAGGCCCTACAATCTCTTTCATCATGCCCTACGGATTTATAGAATGTGCAATACAAGTTTGTGGGTGTTTGAACATACTTATGCATATAGTATCACTCACCAGGGCGATGTCAGTTTCTACATACTTCACACCAGGGTAGGTTAACTTGCTTCAAGTGGCTCGGTGCTCCTGAGGATAAATATTCATGAAACAAGGGACATTGTTCCTTATCATGACCTTTGGATCTACATATTACACACCAGATATATTCTCTTTTGTCCTTTCCCTTGTCCTTCTTCATATCCTCAACCTGCAGTGACAAACTAGTCAGCTGGCTCAGGGTCTGGCTCATGCCTGAGCTAGATTCTCCCATAGGTGTTGATTCAAGCTTCATGGAAATCTCCAAAGCTTCTGTTTGTGATGCAATATTCTGCTGCATCAAGGGAACTCTAATATGCAGTACAAGAGCAATGATGAACCATTCCTTGTTTTTTTCATCTAGGATCTTAAAAGTCAATCTTCCAGTTAAGGTTTTGAATCTTTTATCAAACTCCCAAACAGGTTCGCCGACCTTTTTCTTGATCTCCTTCAGTTTTGTGATACATTGTGACTCTGACTTAGGTTTCTTAAACTTTGCAATCAGTGCATTCTTGATCTCATTCAGTGGCTTAGTTTGTGCAAGTCCTTGGACAAGCTTCATGTACCATGTTAACATGTGATCCCTCAGTGTGGTGCTAAACTGGTTTCTTTTAACAGCTTCGTTGGTAATGTTTTTGATGTTCCATACAACTTCACATAGGAACTAGTGTTGATCAAGATCTTCAGATCCATCTCCTCTAAAAATAGGGAGCCTCATCTCATCTGCCATGGAGCTGCCTAGGTTTCCTGTCTAAGTAGACACTGAACTGTTTTTAATGGTACTCTGCGGACTCTGGCGATTCTAACTATTCTGATGGTTTAATGTTTCTGAAACAACATGGGGGTCTTTATTACTTACTTCAGTAGTTTTCATAGTTCCTGAGGTTTTTGGCTCGCTTTAGTGAAGTTCTTCAGCTTTCCCTTCTTCCGTTCCAGTGGGTTTTGAATGTTCTTCATCTGTCAGATCTACCTCTTCCCCACTATAGAAAACATATTCTCCATAGTTTTTCTTAAATAGGTTCTCAAGGTGAACCCCTTTGAATACTCTTCCACTACGCATATGTCTAGCTTTTGTATCGTTGTCGATGTCCATTTTTTGAACATTATCCTTTTCTAGTCCAGCCAATCTATTGTATCTTCAAGATGTGGCTTTCATGCAAGAGAATCTTTATTCTTAACTTCAGAAAATGCAAACATTTCCCTCTGGGTCCTTTGAAAAAGTATCTCTCAGTTTGGCTATACAATTCTACTCTGTCAATAGCAAATTCGGTGATATACCCTCCAATTGTACTATCAAACCAATAATCTACGGCTCTGGATACATCGTTATCAACTCTCTTAACCCTCTGGATCAGCATCGATGTCCAAGCCACGGGAGGTCTAGATGTGATCTCAAACTGTGTATCAGCTAATCTAGCCAACCACTCGTGTAGCTCCTAATGGATTCTTCCGAAGAAAATCTCGTGAATGTAGGTGAAAATGTATCTTTGTAGCCAATATTCAGTACTTAGTCTAGGGTTCTTGTTCTGGGCTTCAACGAAGTCCCTCTCCTGATCTTCTATACACTTTTGAATCTATGTCTTGGATGGGAACCACCTTGACATTCCTTTACGAACATTCTTGTCTCGGCAATGGAACCATTTGTTGGCACAGGGGCAGACCCAAGGTTCACTCCAAGAGCACACTAACAAGCCCTAGCTATTGGCCCTTCCGACAAAACCTGCGAAGCAGATGCAGTCTCACCCAAAGAAACTATGAGGGGGTTGCAGGACAGAGATGTCTACAACCAATGGAATGTCAAGTGGATCAAATACAACAACAAATCCATATGCATCAACACTTATCAACTAGATCTATCCTACACAGTTATAGATCTGATCTAACACAGTAATGCAATTAACCATATAACAACAATAGAGATCAAAGCATCAATCACACACACAACACAAGGTATATGTGGTTCACCCTCTCTCTACGGCTACATCCACAGAACTACACTTATAATATATTAAGATAAAGCATACAATTCTGATCTGTGCTCTTAGCCAGCAGATCTTCTCTCTTCTTCTCTCATTGTCTACCATCCTGTGCACCTAGCTGTAGGATGTGATCCTTGCACACAACTAAATATCTTACAACACCAAGAAGCTTTCTTTCTCAGCACTTCCTCTCTCACAGTACAATAATCTCTCAATCAACAATACTCAATATCAATGCCCAACAATAGTATCCCTCGACCTAGGTCCTCTCGACCTCTACTTATACATTATAGTCCCTCACCAATAGCCTTAGGTCGAAACCTAGGTGCCAAAACCCTAATTACCAAAATACTAGGTGTCTAAAACCCTAGGTCAACTTGACCCACTTTTCTCGGGCTTCGCTAGCCTGTCTCTCCTTTCTTTCTGTGCGGTGGTAACGGTGGCTTTCCCCATTTTCTGAGTTTTCCTTGATCCATCTCCCTTGTTGATCTGTCATCCTTGATATCCTCATCTAACAACTAGCTTTTTTGTACTTCGCTCTGACTTTTCTACTCTTTTACTTGCTTCGACCTAGTGACAATCACTGTGTCTTCTGCGTAGTTCATGTTTGACCTTTTCTTCCTTGATCTTCTTTTGCTTCCATATCCAAGGGCCAACACACGGTCTGAATCACTCTAGAAAAAAAATTATTACGAAAATTGTGAGATGACCTATAAATAATATACCATAGAAAGCATCATCAAAAGAATTTATCCTCCCTTGAATTTCGGCCTTCTTTACTTCACCTTCCCTTTGAAATTCATCTTAGATATCCTTTGGTTACCTTAGTCACCTGTAGATATTCAATATGCTCAAGTGTGATTAAAATGAGAGAGCCTTGCCTCTTATTTATACTCTCCAAGTAGCTTCCTTAGAAGCATCTTCTAGGCCACTTTGTCCACATAGCCACTCTGTCCACATAGTCACCTATATCCAACTTTTCCCAAATTGCCACTTGTCCATGTATCCAATAGCCACTTGACCACTTAACACATTTTTCTCATTTTAGGGTTAACCTTCTTATAACCACTTTCCATAATTAGAAAGTTATCCATTTACTTTATTATTTAAATAATCCTCCTTGACTTTGTCACTTCACTTTATTATTTAAATAATCCTCTTTGATTTTTTCACTTCACTTTATTATTTAAATAATCCTCTTTGACTTTGTCACTTCATTTTATTATTTAAATAATCCACTTTGACTTTTTCACTTCACTTTATTATTTAAATATTCATCTTTGACTTTGTCACTTCACTTTATTATTTAAATAATCCTCTTTGACTTTGTCACTTCACTTTATTATTTAAATAATTTATTATTTGCAAGAAATTTGACTTCTTTGACCTTTTGGGGTTGCAAGCCAATCATATGAGGGTCCTTCAACTTCGTAAGGCCATAACTCTCAAACCGTGAGGAGTTATGTGATGTTCCACATACCAACTGAAATGGAATGACATGTACTATCCATCTAGAATAGTCTTACCTACAAATATATCAAAACTCATACCATTATACATCAAACAAACTTGTTTCCATTATCTAAACATTTGTGCTACCAAAATTCGCTACCATACTTTCTTCAAGAGTTGACATCAATCACAACCAACCCAATTAATCAACACTACCCCCCCAACACTAGCTTATTAACTAAGTATTTCAATGTAGAATGATCTATTTCTAATTTCATTTTCTACTTATATCCTGGGTTCAATTGGTATGGTATCCACTTCACTTGCTTGACATCTAGCCTCAAAGGGATCTTCATCTCTCCCAGTTCCCCAATAATCCCTTTAGTTTCTAAAAATGTAGTCGGAAATTGGTCACGATACTTGTGCAGTAAATAAGTAAATTTTAAACAGTTTCTCCATTCCAATAATCTCCAGTGTTCACAAAATTGGGATTTTTCTTTGTACCAATATTGACCTTGTGGGTTCTCAATGACTTTGCATACACAATTGATTCAAGATCTAGACCCTCTACTACGCGCTCTCCTTCAGTTTCTGTTATTTGCAACTTTCTCGGTTATTCATCATCCTAGTCTTCCCTAGCCACATTATAGCAATCCATAGCTTCTTCAATAGTCACAGAACATATGTGTGCACTACATAAGGGTACTATTTCTATCAAGTATTCTAATGTAAAAATATTATCTTTGATAATTTGCAGAGATTTATCAGTCACAGGAGGATCATCCTCAAAACTAAAATTCACCTTAAAGTTGTTAATCAAATCCTCCCAGTATGTTGTTCCTCCATGCATTTCTAGTTCCAAATACCAGTTCTTTGATATCATATCCATAGTACGTACAAACAAGTGTGTCCATTCTTTCTCAGGTGTTGACCTCCATGTTGCAGTACACTATGTAACATGCTTTGTAGGATAACCCAATCCAATATACTTATGCATAGTATATTTCGTTTCCAACCTGTCCTGTAACAGTCTCCTACATTTCTTCCAACTATATATTCTCTCCTTATGTGCAACTCACCATCTCGTCGGGGTCACTTTCAATGCAACATCTAAAGCTAGTAACCTCTGTTGATCTAGTGTTGGAAAGGCATTGTGGAAATAATATTTATGAAAATACTAAGTATGGAAGATGTGCACAGAAGAAGAAGAAGAAGAATATGAAGAAGAAGGAAGACAAGGAAGGCTTGGGAGTGCACAGTTGAGGTGCATTCAGGAGTACAATGTGCAATAATAAGAATAAAGAAGAAGAATAAAACAAAAGAATAAAGCAAGAGAAGAAAGTGGGTGAAAAGGAAGGATAATAGTTTGGCATGCAAAAAGAAGAAAGGTGTGTAGAAGCAGGAAAACCAGCTATTGATAAGGAAAAGGCAACATGCAGGTAAAGAATCTCGAACAACAAGTCAACACAAGTTGTCAGGAGTTGTTAAGAATTGTAATAGGGTTTTGGGATGAGAAAAGTAGGGTTTTAAGCCCTAGAATTCATGTGTAAATATGTAATAGATTGGGAAGATAGGGGTTCTTCTCTCGTTCTCATTGGTTCTATTGGAGAAGAGAGTGGTAGAATGTTATGCAGAGATACTATTGAGTATCTATTTGAATTTTAGGGAGATTTTCCAGAGAGAGAGAAGCTTGCATTGTAGAGAAGCTAGGATAGGTGAAGGAAATGATAGCATGATGTATCTTTGTAAGCGTAATGCACAAGCCTGAGACAATTATCAAAATCATAATAAATAAGCCAACCATTATGGAAGTAGCCCAAATTTGGGTGAACCATGTTAACTACTATGTTTACTGTCTTTTATCTAATTGATCATAGATACTTTATGGATGTATGTTAGACTAGATTTGGTTTCTGTGTGAGCATTGCACAATAATTATGAATGTTTTAGTGATTGGTTTATATTGTAATCAGACTTGTAATGGTAATATGTAACTGAATTCACTAAGTAACCAGTGAATAACAAATACATGATAACATGCACAGGACCGATAAGTAAGAATGAATAGAGTGATCACCTCCCATTCCCTCACTATTCCAGAAACTTGGTTCCTGCAGCCCCAATAGATGCCTCAGGTGAGACTTCACTTGAATTCAGTTGATGCCGAAAGGGCTAGTATCTAAAGGGTTTTTTGGATTAATATAACTTGAAACTAGGTTCTTACACTAGTGCGCCAACAAATGGTTCCATTGTCGGGACACAGAATATGTGATTGAGAGAATGTTTTGGAGGTAAACTAAGAAAGAGATATCATAATGGTTGGAAGGAAAGGAGCGAGATTTTTCTCGGAAAGAGAATAGAAAACCTCAGATGAGCAATGAGAAATGGATGTAAAGGTATGTGTACACAGAGCTGCATGAAATTTTCTTTTGTGAATTTCTGATTATTCTGACCGAGTGGCTAGAAAGATTAGTGGAGAAAAATAGAAGGTATCGAACTAAAACTCTGAGGAATTAGACTCCTGAGTTGGTAACACAACTGAGTCCTTTAAGTAATCAAACTATGCATGAAGTGGATTTCTAGTTGGATAGTATATTAGGAGGATATATTACATAATTTGCAGTAAATTGTACCCAATCATATAGTGTTGCAAAAAGAGATTTTTTCAAAGGTCCATGCGGAAGGTTCATGAAATCATTGGGTACATGGATAAATATGTTGTTGTGTGAAAAGTGTGTGATGACCATGGATTACGACTGCGAAGGGGATCATGAACATAGGGGAACCGAGGGATGACAAGAGGATATTCTGGGGACAGGAGAGAGCAAAGGAAGAAATGAAGAAGGAAGGGAGGGACTGAGGATGTAGAGGACTGAAGAGGTTGTATTAGAGGAATAAAATGAGTTTGGAGTATTACAAAATGAAAGGAGATACAAGAGGTGAAATATTGGAGTTGAGAAAGGATATTTGCACAGTGATCCAGAGTGGAGAGGACCTTGCACAATAGTCCAAATCGTGGATATACCACACATAAAAGGAGAGGAATAAGGTCTCCAGTCCAGTCCTATAATAGAAGATTTGTTAATTCCTACTCAGACACGATTCTATGTCGAATATACAACCTCGTGTGCATCACCAAAATTGAATATAACAGTTGAATACTTATCAAAATAACTTATAGTTATGTTCAATGATATTTCTGTGGTGAGGATTGTTTTCAGTAGTGTTCGGAAAAACCACAATGTTATTAATGGATTGTCGATGTTTCAAATCCATATCAGGATCCATCTTTAGGACAAGAAGCCTGGATTAAAAATCGAAGAGAAGCGCTTAATATAGATACTAAAGGAGACATAAAAAAAATAATAAACCTTAAGGGTCGGCTAGAACCCTAATTTATTAATTAGTTTGAGTTTTAGTTTAAATTGTTTTTAAAGTTTTTAATTTATTTTGAAATTTTACTTTTTTCAAATTAATCATTTTTTATAGTGTTGTTTTGATTCTAAGGATTTAGATTTATAAGTTTTGGTGTTTTTAGGTTTAGTTAAGATTAATTAATATCACCTATAATTTTGTATGTTGTTTTCTAGTTTAGGGTTTACTTTTTTTTTTCTTAAATTTTTTCATTTTTAATGTTGTTTTATAATTAGGGTTTTAAAAGCTAAGTTGTTATAATTTTGTATGTTGTTTTCTAGTTTAGGGTTTTGTTTTTTCTCTTTCTTTTAAAATTTATATTTTTAATGTTGTTTTATAATTAGGGTTTTAAAAGCTAAGTAGTTAAAGTGATTTACATTAAAAGTTTTATATGTTTTGAGGGTTATATTAATGCATATTTTAATGGTTTGTTAACCTAGTGTTTAGAAGACTATAAATTTTAATGGAAATGGTATGTTGATGACACCAATGTACTTTGGCCCCATGGGAAGGAATAATTGAACAAATTCTTTCAACACCTAAACACTATTTCAGAAGACATAAAGTTCATAATGGAACTTGAAGAAAACGGTAGAATCATTTTCCTAGACGTTCTAATTAATAGGAAACACAATGGAAGCTTAGGACATACAGTTTATATAAAGAAGACCCACACAAAGAACTATCTCCACACAAACTCCCATCACCACCCCAACCAGAAACTAGGAGTCCTAAAAACTCTAACCACAAGGGCCATTAGGATCTCAGATAAAGAACACTTTAAACAAGAAAATTATCACATTTCCAATATTTTTAGGAACATTGAATATAAAAATAAAGACATTAAAAATGCAATCAAAAAATCCAAAGAAAAAACAAACATAACACCTAAACCCCATGAAAACCAAACCACTAATAACATTGCTTATCTTCCCTACATCCAAGGATTAACAGACAAGATTGCAAGGGTCCTCAACAAAAAAGAGATTAAGACCTCCTTCAAACCACATGAAACCATCAAACAAAACATGAGATCTGTCAAAGACAAAATTGACCCACAAAATTGTAAAGGAATTTACAAAATAGAATGCTCTTGCGGTAAATGCTACATTGGTGAAACTGGTCGCTCCTTTCAAGTTAGAGTTAAAGAACATGGGGCTGACATAAAGAATGAACGCATTCTCACCTCAGCTTTAACAGAACTCTCCCTGAAAACAAAACACCATGTGCACCTAGAAGATACAAAAATCTTAGCAAAAGAAGATCACCTATTTAAACATCGCATTAGAGAAGAAATTGAAATCCAAAGAAATCCTAACAACCTTAATAGAGACAATGGCCTAGAACTAAATGAAAATTGGCTCCCTCTAATAAAAAAGAAATTAATAATTAAGTAATTAAACCTATAATAATAATAAAATAAAAAAACTAATTTCAAATTAATAACACCTTTAGTTCTAAAAAACTAAAACAATTTCTAGTCTTCTAAACACTAGGTTAAAAAACCATTAAAATATGCATTAATTTAACCCTCAAAACATATAAAACTTTTAATGTAAATCACTTTAACTACTTAGCTTTTAAAACCCTAATTATAAAACAACATTAAAAATAGAAATTTTAAAAGAAAGAGAAAAAACAAAACCCTAAACTAAAAAATATACAAAATTATAACAACTTAGCTTTTAAAACCCTAATTATAAAACAACATTAAAAATGAAAAATTTTAAGAAAAAGAAAAAGTAAACCCTAAACTAGAAAACAACATACAAAATTATAGGTGATATTAATTAATCTTAATTAAACCTAAAAACACTAAAACTTTTAAATCTAAATCCTTAGAATCAAAATAACACTAAAAAATGATTAATTTGAAAAAATTAAAATTTCAAAATAAATTAAAAACTTAAAAAACAATTTAAACAAAAACTTAAATTAATTAATAAATTAGGGTTCTAGCTAACCCTTAAGGTTTATTACTCTTTTCTCTCTCCTTTAGTATTTATATTAAACGCTTCTCTTCTATTTTTAATCTAGGCTTCTTGTCCTGAAGATGGATCCTGATATGGATCTGAAGCGTTGACAATCCATTAATAACACTATGGTTTTTTCGAACACTACTGAAAACTTATAGTTAGCAAGGGGGGACAAAGTAGTAGAAATCAGAGCAATGGAAGCAGTGCACAGAGTCATATTCAATCAACATCGCTAGGAGGAGGTACTACACAGAGAAACATGGAAGGGGTAGGCAATACCCTTATACTCCCTGCGTTATAGGGGGTTGGTTTAGAGGACCCAGAACAACATATGTTTGTCTGTGAGACAATTTGGGTTGCAAAGAATGTCCCAGGTGAGGGTGTGAATATTGCATCATTGGAAAAAAAATAGAGGTTGTATGTTAGTATGGTACATGAAGTTGCAGAGTACCATGCCTACAAGACAAGCCAATACTTTGGCAGAGATAATAAAAGAATTGTTGGAAGAGTTCAAGAAGCGAAAGTCCGATTCACAGTACATTAAATAAATAAAGGAAATTAAATAGGTGCAGACTGAATCATTATGGGATTATGAACAACGTTTTAAGGATGTGATGGGTAGACTGGAATTCCATATCCCTGATCAACAACATCATGAATGGTTTATTGTCAGACTCCTACCACACATATGCATGTCATTAATTCAACAGAAGGTTACATCATATCATGAGGCTCTGGAAATTGTAATGAAATTGAAATCATCCCCTGTAGGAGACAATGGAGGGGTGATGCAAGTTCAGACGTAGTTGGATACATTGACGATTCAATTGGTAGAAATTAAAAAAGGGAAGGAGAAATGAGAACACGTTTGGTGTACCAAGTGTTATCACTGAAATTTCGTTCGCACATGGCGACAAGAACTTAGCATCGTCAAACAGTAATGAAGTCATTCATGGCACTGAATTAATTTCACGTCATTCTAGAAAGGTCAAAAAATATACAAAGTAACCAAAAATTGAAGGGCGCTTTATAGAATTTGGGTGCGCACGCATATGCGCGGAACAAAAACGTACCATGTGCGCATGCACACACGATGCGCGACTGTTGGCGCAAAAACACACGCACCTGCTAAACGATGCATTTATTGAATTGGTCGGCCTCCCAACCACTTATGGATCAGCTCCCAAGCCGATTTGACCCTCAAATATGAACTGAATCCACATGGTAGGCTGGTCAAAGA